>JBAMDN010001273.1:0-10715 GCA_037074945.1 Tetracladium marchalianum
TAAATCCAGAGCTGTCTTTGGATTTACCAGCTTTGACCTTATCTCGGAACGATTTGCGCATATCGTTGAGTCTTTCAGGTACAGGCTGGCCAGATTGCTCGAGTGCTTTTGCAATACCAACAGAGTACTGTTCTTGGTCCTCGGTGACAAATGTGACAGCCGTGCCCTTGTTTCCAGCTCTACCTGTACGACCGGCTCTGTGAACATAGTCTTCCAAGTGGTTAGGCGCATCAAAGTTAACCACCAGCTTCAGTTGTTTGACATCCAAACCTCGAGCTGCGACCGATGTGGCAATCAAGATGGGAATTACACCATTCTTGAAATCATCAATGGTCGAGTCTCGATCGATTTGATCCTTTCCACCATGAATGGACATGCACGGATAGCCCTTTCGCATTAAATCCTTGAGAAGATCGTCCGCCTTCTCTTGACGATCAACGAAGATCAACGACCTCGCGTCCTCATCAGCATTATAGAGCTCACCTAACAGCTCCAGAAGGCGATGGAACTTCTCCTTCTCTTCTCGGACCTCAACGATTTGAGTAATCTCAGGTGCTACAACACTTCTACCACCAACTGTGATTTCAACTGGAAGATTGAGAGTCTTCTTAGCTAAAGCATCCATTATACGAGGCATAGTAGCCGAAAAGAGAATGGTTTGTCGATTAGGACGAATGTTGGCGAAAATCTTCATTACTTGTGGCTCGAATCCCATGTCAAACATACGATCTGCTTCATCAAGGACAACATAAGTGACCCTGCGAAGATTGGTGACACGTCCAGAGTTAGCAGCTAGCAAATCGATCATTCTACCTGGAGTGCAGACAATGATTTCGGCTCCCCGCTTTAAATCAGCGATTTGATCTTTGATGGGGGCTCCTCCATAGGCGCACACAGCTCTCAGTCCCATTGCCTTCAGAAATGGTTTACACTCTTTATGAATTTGAGTAGCAAGTTCGCGTGTGGGAGTCATGACTAGACCAACAGGGCCATCACTGCTTTCCAGAGGTTTTTGATCTCGGATATGTCGAAACATTGGAAGCAGAAAGGCAATAGTCTTACCAGATCCTGTTTTAGCAACTCCGATTACATCGCGACCAGACATAATGGCAGGAATAGCTTGACTTTGGATAGAAGTAGGTCGTTCATATCCCAGTTTTCGAATCACTTCAAGAGACTGAATGTTGAGACCACACTGAGACCACTTCTGAACAGGCTTGGGGACATCTTTGCCAGCAACTTTGATGCCGTCAAGCTCAAGGCGCAAATCTGCAAGCTCCGCTTCAGTCATATCCATCAGCTCAGCAGGTTCCGTGTAGAAATTCTTGCGGAAAGGCTCGAGATCCAACTTAGCATAATTGATAGTAGGGAGCTCCTTCTTCTTTCTGGCTTTGCTTGCCATTGCGAGAATTTCGTCTGGGTCTGCATCGATAGCCTTGAGGCTAACTTCATCGTCGCCAAACAAAGGCTCTGCTTCTTGCTGCGGTCGCTTGCCCTTTGTTTTGTTGAAGGAGAGAGATTTTTCTGGGGCGGCAAACGGGTCACCTAGATCTTCCATGAAAGCGTCCAGGGGATCAACCTCGTCGTCTTCTTCCGCCGGTACAGAATCTGCCATCTTTACATCATTGGCGGCTCGGGGTTGGTCTTCTGCTGCTTCAGCTTGTAATCTTTCTTCCCGTGCAGCTCTTGCAGCAGCAGCGGCTTCTTCTTCAGTGCCATCGTCTTCCATGATGGCATCGTCATCGTCTTCTCCCTCAGCACCGTTAGCGAGCGTAGCATCACTATCCTCGGGGGTTGCCAGTGGTAGGGTCGGTAGCTTCTCCAATTTCTTCCTTGATCCCTCATCTTCATCAAAATCCAAAGCTCGCTTCGAGCCAGTCTTTTCGTTGTCTGTCCCGAGCTTAGCGCTAATACCGAATCCACTCATATTTACCCTAGCTTTAGGCAACGCAGATGCTAAGAGAACACAGTTAGTAAATGTCTGGTTGATCTGGGTAGTGGTAGCAAACATACCAGTAGATGTGCTGCTGAAGGCTGTTGGCTTTTTGTCAGCTTGTAAACCCTTGACCGTGGAAGTAATGGTAGCGGACGCTTTTGTCAAATCCTTCATTGGGAGGTCTTTCCCCAGCGTGCTTCCAGTGCTCGAGTGCGACACGGCTTTCTTAGCAATGGCTTTCGGATCGAATTTGCCAGCATATGGCTTTGGAGAAGCATCTCCTAGGGGCGTCCCAGGAGACGCAGGCGATCCTACAGACGTTGCAGCTGAACCTTGCATTATATCATCAAGAAGCTTTCGAGTACCTCCCGCCGAAACCTCCTTTTCCTTCCGCTCTTTGTCTTCGGCCATTTTCTTCTTCCATGCCTCCAACTTGGCTAACCGCTCTGCCTTCTTTTGCTCTTCGGTTTGCGCTGGTGGTGCAGTTTGCTTCGGCGCCTGGGATTCTTTAGCAAATTCGTAAGGACACATCGTGACATTGTTACACACCTCTTGTTTGCCATTATCCTGCCTCGACGGAGGTTTGCCATGATTTGCCCCCCCTCTGCTACCGGACCACGAATTAGTTGAATTCTCGCGGCGGTTTCGCCCTTGATCATAAGAGTCGTCTCGCCTGTCCCGATTGTCCCGATAATCCCTATCTCTACTGCGACGTCGACGCCTATCAGGAGATCTTGACCTCTCCCCGTATCTATCTCTACGATCCCTAGATCGATCGCGTCGTCCGCCTCGGTCATCTCGACGATCTATTGATCTCTCTCGCCGCCTTGGGGCATCGCGTTCTCGTGGACGGCGCTGTGTTGAAATAGAGTCAGTGAACAAGTCTCGTGGTTGCGCAGCACACGGGTTTCTCACATCCCAACTTCTCGAGCGACTACGCCGACGTGGCGGGCCCCGGTTATCATCTCTGCGATCACGAGTATCTCGGTCGCGATCTCTTCGAACATCATCGTCTCTCTTGACTCGTTTGGACGAATGCTGGCTTCCTGCTGGCGATGGTGAGCGAGAGTCCCTGTGTCGAGCCATTTTTTGCCTCGTGTGTGTAATGGCAGTAATACTTTCTGGAAAGGGTTCCAAACACAGCCAGATCCCCTACAATCCCGAAAACCAAGTGTTAAGGATAAAATGTTTTCTTCGTTGGAGTCCGAGATGATGTTGGTTTCCTTTGACGAGAACGAGGCTACCACTTGTAATTTCGCGATTTTCGGTCAAGTCATGATGAGTCACGTGTCGTATGCTTGTGGTCTCTGCAGCCCCACCGTAGAAGCTTCATGCAGCTCAGTCCCTGGCTTGGGACTTGAGCCTGAGCCTGAGCTCTTGCATGGTGCAGTGCTCAAACGACAATTCAAGGGGGCTGGCACATCACATCTTCACGCAGCCGAATCCAACGTCACCTACACTACCTCTCCCAAAATCAAGCACACAAACTCGGCCCACCCACGAAATATACGCAAACACCCCAAGCTACCTACCTATTCGGTGCAGCTCACCACCAACCCAGCGATGCTTTCCACAATTGGACGCGCCGCGATCCGGCGAATTGGCGGAGGATCAGCAACTTCAACAAACCGAGCTGCTGCTCTACAAAGTCTCTGGTCGCTCCAACGCGGCGCCGATTACACACAAACTCCCCGATGCTATGCCACAGCTGCTGCGACCAAGACCGCAGCGAAACCAAAAGCGACAGTGACGAAAGTAAAGAAAACCTCTGCTACGAAAACGAAACCTAAGACTGCTTCTGAAGCGAAGAAGACGAAGAAGGCGGCGCCGAAAAAGAAGGCACCATTGAAGAAGAAGAAGGCAATCAAGAAGCCAGTAGTCAAGAAGAAGAAGGCCAAGGTCCCATTGACCGACGAGGAGAAATTGAAGGCAAAATTAAAGACCTTGAAGGTGCAGGCTTTGATGGGACAGGAACCCAAGCAGTTGCCAGCTACAGCATGGACAGTGATTTTCTCGGAGGAGATGAAGGGTGCTGGAAAAGCTACGGTGGAAAAGATTTCTGAGGTTGCTGCAAAGTATAAGAATCTCGGTCCGGCGGAGTTGGAGGTATGTTTACTCTACCCAAGCATATCTAGCTACATGATGCTACACCATAACACCAAAAGAATATGCTAACACACCTATGAAAGTCATACAACCACACCGCCAACCAAAATAAGATCGCCAACAGCCAAGCCTTCAAGAAATGGGTCGAAACACACTCCCCCGACACCATCAACACAGCCAACAACGCCCGTCGCCAGCTCCGCAGAGTCGTAGCAACTAAGCGCTTCGCCCTCATCCCCGATGAGCGTCTCCCTAAGCGACCAGTCAGTGCCATGGCATTTTTCTACAAGGAGCGCTATGCGTCGGGTGATCTGAAGGGCGTGGGTGATTTCAAGCAGGTCACTGAGTTGGTACAGAATGAGTGGAAGGCTTTGAGTGAGGCGGATAAAAAGGTTCGTTTATATTTTTTGGTGGCTCTCCTCACTCCCCTAACAACCCCTTGGAGGAAAAATAATGCCATTTGGAAGGCCGTGTACTGACGTGTAAATTAGCAATTTGAGGACGCAGCGAAAGCAGACAAAGTCCGCTATATCCAAGAATTCAAGACTGTATTCGGACGTGACAGCACTGCGTCTATTGATGCTTAGATACCTCCCTCGTAAAGATTACCTGAGGAGAACATCCCGAACCGTAGCCAGCTCCGTTCTTGTATGATTGATTGGGGATTGTAGGAGACTTGTAGGAGGCTCATGTTGATTAGCCAGGAGGTAAATTGGGTGGATACCCCAACGTCCAGATTCACTGTTGTAACAGATAAGATTTTCCTATTTCTTTTCTTGGTTCTGGTTTTGGTGTGGGAGAAGTGTGGGCTTGTATTTATATTTGTCTACTACCTATGTGCTGGCTGTGAGGTGAAATGGATGAATTTCGTGCAGGCAACACACCACTTTTTTGGTTCTAAACAGGAGATGATCGGTGCTCCTATACAATTGAAAGCCTATTGATAGTTTGATATCGATTGCAAGTCTTTCGGGCTGAATGGTGCCCTAATAAAAATTGCACCTGTACACACCCATTCCATTCTCTTCGTACGTTGGTAATATCTAACACCTCGAAGTTTCATGCCCTTAATTTCCTATTGATACTTACTCCTTCTTCTTGCCCTCCAAATCTGTGAAAAACTCATATCCGAAACTCTTGCTGGAATCATTAAATCTCAGCTTCTTATCGATCCTGGCAATCTTCTCCATATCTTCCTTGTCTAATTGGAAGTCGCCCTCCAAGTTTGACTTGATTCGCGAGGGTGTCTTAGACTTGGGAAGAACCGTGTGACCTTGAGTGACTCCCCAGGCGAGAGCAACATGTGCGCCAGTCTTGTTATATTTCTTGCCAATCTCGACAAGTACCGGATCATCCTGTTTTGTTTCCTTTAGTCTGAATTTTGACCTTTTTGGCTTTCCTGGCTGGAAAGTACAAGGATGAATATGTAAGGGAGAGAAATATGACTAACCATGAGCTTGCTAAGTTTCTTGCCACTATCATAGACCTCATTCTGATTTCCAAATGGCGAATAATGCTGGATCAGAATACCTTGAGACTTGTGCCACTCGGTAAAGTCTTTCTGTTGGAGCCATGGGTGACATTCGAGCTTGCTCTGTCAGCCGTGAGACTCAATGAAAGAGGGGGGAAGCGTCAATTACCTGATGAGTCGCAGGGACGACACTTCCTTTCTCCAAGATTGTCTCGACTTCTCGGCGGGAGAAATTAGAGATGCCAATGGCCTTAGTCTTGCCGGTCTTGAGGAGTTTCTCCATTGCTTGCCAGGTTGCAACGTAGCTGATATCGGCAACATCGGATTTGTCGTCGGCAGTTTTGGGGAACTTCTCCTCACCTGGTTTGAAGGCGACGGGCCAGTGAATGAGGAAGAGATTGACGTAGTCTGTGTCTAGGTCTTTGAGAGATGCATCAAGGGCTCCTTCAACATCTTCAGGCTTGTGCTGTTTGGGGAATTTGAGTTAGCTTTGCTTGAGATACACAAAGATGAGTGAATTCAGACGCGCAATATTTTAAGATGACTGATGAGAAGATGTGAGAATTTGGCATCTCGCTTACCTTGTTGTTCCAGAGCTTGGTGGTGATGAAGACATCAGATCGTGAGATGCCACTCTTCTTGATGGCAGCTCCAACAGCAGCCTCAGTGCCATACACTTGAATTAAGACGTCAGAAAGCCTCTCGAGTAGATGGAAGTCAAATATACCTTGTGCGGTATCAATGTGTCTGTATCCAGCCTTCAAGGCTTCGAGAACGGCCGTTTCCTGCTCATCCTTATCCTGCCAGGTACCGAAGCCGATGGCAGGAATCGAGGCACCAGTGTTCAACTTGAGAAGAGTTCCCATCTTGCGCGTTTGTATGCGTTGAATGTGATATGAGAGAGGTGAAAGCCGCGAGACTGCAGGAGTTGCGAGACAGCGAAGAGGGGAGAACATGATGTTTTAGTCTCACTTGTACTTGTACAGATTTGAATTACATATATGGCAAATACCTACTTGTAGGTACCTACCGTCACAGCCTATTTCACTCTACGGGTCGGCACGATCGAGGGGATCTATTGCGTAGGTGCACCTGCTGGACCGCTATTTATCGTGACGTTGACGGTTGAGGAAAGAGATTACTAATTTGACCCAGACTACTGGAGCCGGATAATGGCCTGTCCCATATACCCGCGGGTGGCATGCTCAAGCGAAAGCAGAATGATATGGTATTTCATGATTGAAGAATAGAAACTTATCTTGAGGTGATGCTAACGCTGTCCGAATGATCAAGTCGTCGCGGTCGTCGAGTTCCCTTCCCCCAGAATAATGTCGGCTAATGAAATAGCCCGTACAGTAATCATGAAAACACAACATGAGATTCCGCAGTGAGGCGGTCAAGGAGAAGCACATGACATTGGCTCTCCGGCACTCGTTCGGCCGATTCCCCATGCCATTTGCACTTGAAACGGACAAGGGCTTGGCAGTTTCTCAACGACCAGCAGCACCAACACAGCAAGTCCATGGGCCACTTGAAACCGAACTCGCTTGAGTCTGAAAATAGGACCGTTGGGGAGGAAATGGAAACAGAGGTGAAGGAAGGACAGATGTTAGAGACTTCGGATGCGATATACTTCTGTACTGTTGCTACTGTTCCATCTCAACTTGGTAGTAATTGTGGGGGGACTGCAGCAGTGGAGTTTGCGTCACTCGCATATGTTTGGGACGACCGCAAGACAGGACGAGTAACTTCTTTTGTGAAGGTCTCACCAGCAAGCACGGGGAATAATAAAGCATAACTGTTGTCCATACTCCGAAGATGATGGTGACCTGTCAGCAGAGCTGAAGGGGGTCCCCATTTAGAACAGGCATTCTGTGCAATCTGCCCCGAGGCGCGCTGAGCTGACAGAGGCTACAAACGAAAAAGTAAGGTGAGATTGGGATGCCATCGACCGAGCTTACAGCAGCGCCAATACGAGTGCTGCAACAGGCCGGACAGCGTGAGGATTCCGAAGTCATGGGCCTCCTCCAGAACACAGAAATGTACAGTGGTAGTTTGCTTGTCGTAGCTTTGAGCTTAAGATATAATTCCACACAACAACAACAACAACACGCTCGTCGTCACAGCCTTGCGACAAGCGAAGAGGGTGTTTGTTTACGCTCGACAGCAAAAAGAGGTCGTCAGACAATTTACCATTTGTGGATCTCATTGCCTTGCAGATCGTCGGCAGCGCACACTCTTGGGGCTCTTGCCACCCGGACAGGGCTAGCTCCAATGCTCCGACAGCACAGCCTTAACAGACGCCGCTTCCAATTTGCCATTTGGACTCCCTGTTCCTCCCTAGCTCCCAGGTTTCGTACTTCGCTGATTTCGAGACGACGACCACGACGACTCGACACACTAAAACACCTAATAATTCCACACATACTTTGCACTACTCAACCGCCCCTAAAAGGGAGCTGCATTCTCGCTTCTTCTCTCACAAAGACGAGCGTTCGCCTCCTCCCCCCACTGCCTGCGGATGTGCTGGTACACGTAAGTCGACCTTCCCGCGCAGCAGCACTAACTTAGAGCGAGAGATCGCTGGTCGCCCATATCTACCCTACTGCGTCCCTACTTATCGGTCCCCCTTCGTCGTCCAGCTGGTGGCCGCGCACTCACGGCACTTACAACTCCCATCGTTCTTCCTCTCCACAGACCGCAGATCCTCCCGGCAGGAATCTTATCCTTCTGCTCCACCTTCTTCAGTTCCTTACGACCACTTCAATCCACCACCGTACCCCAATATCTGCATAAGTACAAAACACCATCGCCGTAACCACGATGCGCGTGAGCGATATCAGAGCGCGAGCCGCAAATGGTGGCCGCATATCACTTGCGCTCGTCCTCTCCTACGTCTTCGACTGGGTCATCATAGTCGCAGCCGTTGCAGTAGGAGGTGTGCTCTCCTTCATCTCGCCAAACATGAGGCCGTTTGCACTCAACAACACACAAATCAGCTTTCCTTTCCAAGAGCACGAAATGGTACCCGCCTGGCTTATGTTCATAATTGGCTGCGTCGGTCCAGCGGCCATCATCTTCTTAATCGCCATCATTCTCGTGCCAGGACCGACTGTCCCCAAATCGACACCCAAGTCTCTCATCTGGAGGAGGAAGCTATGGGAATGGCACACTGGCTGGTTGGGTTTGGCATTGGCGTTGGCTTCAGCCTTCCTCATCACACAGGGAATGAAGAATCTGTTTGGCAAACCTCGACCAGATCTCTTGTCCAGGTGTAAACCAAATTTGGCAGAGAGAGAGAAATTTGTGCTCGGAGGCTTCAAAGAGATTGATCCAGCCTTCCTTGTCTACTCCGCTGCTATCTGCACTCAATCCGATAAGTCGATCTTGGACGATGGATTCAGAAGTTTCCCCAGTGGACACTCCTCATTCTCGTCTTCTGGCTTGATCTACCTCAGCTTGTTCATCGCTTCAAAGCTAGGTATCACACTTCCTTTCTTGCCAGCCAACTTCTATAGCTCGGATGAGCATGCTGCCTTCCCCTCGCGCATGCCGAAGAGCAGCTCAAGAGTCAACATGTCCAGCACCTCACTCGAGGAGCCTGCCACCAATCCTAAAATTGTTGCTGCAAGAAACATGGCCGCCGCTCCTCCAATCTACCTGTTGATCTTCGCCATTATCCCATTTTTTGCTTCAATCTACGTTTCTGCGACTCGCTTCTCCGATTTCAGACATCATGGCTTTGATATTTTGTTCGGATACACCATTGGTGCCATTACAGCCATCTTTGCATTCCGATACTACCATCTACCAATCAGCCAAGGAGCCGGATGGTCTTGGGGACCAAGAAGCAAGGACAGGAGTTTCTGGGCTGGTGTTGGAGTTGGAAATTACGTCGGGAACCGCGGAGGACCAAGCTCATCTGGATCCATGCCAAGGACCGGATCCCAAGGAATGACCGAAGTGGACCTGGAGACGAATTCGTTCGATCGACCCGCGAGCAACGATGTGGGTATTGGCGCACACCGCCAACACACTGGAATGGTCAAGGAATCCAGTCGTTAACAATTAATTCAGGACAATATCGAACTCCTGGCGTTGACATCGCGGCGACCGGAGGAACAGCCGGCGGACTTACCGCGTCAGGGTCCGCATGCGATTTGATGAAAATTGGGATTTGGAGGCGTTTTTTTCTGTACTTTGAGTCTGTTTTTGGGCAAACGAAGGGGGAGAAGGACAAGCGAAATACCAAATGAATGAATTTTTTCATGGGGAGGAGAATATGGGCTAGAGTGCCTAGTGGTAGAACAAAAAAACATCACTCTGGCGTTGGGACGTCTGTATATATGGACTTCAAAATGGATAATGGGATGTTACGACTAGTGTAAAAGAATGAAAATTTCGTGTGCCAGATCTCTATTGTTTCAAGTATTTGGTAGTTTCGTTTTATTGCTGCCTCTATTTCCCTGGAAAGAGAAACAAACATCCTGCTTTCTTCATCTGTTCCCTCAAACTTAGAAGCCCTTCTCACAAAACCTAGCAAAATACCTCCTCATGATTTCTTTGCTCAACTTGCATCAACTCCACGAATGAACGACACCATATCATCCACTCCCTGAGGTTCATTCACCCAATGTCCCCCTTCCACATACTTCGTCCACGAAACCTTCATCCCAAGTTTCGTCAATGTACCAGCCAACTGCCTCCCATTAGCAATAGGAATAACATCATCGTCCAGTGAATACGATAAGAAGATCGGTGTCTCGAGCACAGACTTTGATATAAGATCTGAAAGCCCTGATGTCGTCAAGGCTTGAGTTGTGTGTAGCCTCTTCTCAACAACACCCCAACCCAAATTATCTCCCATCGTCTTCGCAATCTCCTCCCCAAATGGCAAATAACTACTCAATCCCACAAACCTGCCCATCCTCATCCTACCACACAACAAAACATGCACCGCAACCGCACAACCTTGACTGATGCCCCCAATTATCACTTCTCCGCACCAACCAATTCCGCTTCAGCCCTCACAATCTCAAGAATCTCACCCACACTCTCCCTCAATCCATCGATCTGAATTTCTTTCCTTTCTGAAGGGTCTTCAACGGACCAGATATCGAACCATTGTGGGTGCTGTCATGAAATTTGCTGAAAAGACTCGTTTTAACCTTAGCAATACGTAACTGAGCTTGTGTCCACACA
>JBAMDN010001274.1:0-14400 GCA_037074945.1 Tetracladium marchalianum
TTGAGACTAATGGAATTATTAAGATCGTCATCAGTTACTTAAATCTGTGATATAATCCCAGTCTGGACACATATGTTCGGCTTTCTGTACAACACATCTCTACAATATATATTCTTGGAGTTGAACAAGCAATTAAAATACTGGAAGAAGATTTTTACGCACAAAACAAATCATTGATATAAGAATCTAGAATCTATGAAGCTGCCTCTCGTGCGATCAAATGACCATTCAGCTTTTTGCGGAAGATATTTTCATCGTACTCGACGACTGGACTGTTGATACCATTCGCTTTTCCATTAACACCATTTGAATTTCCGTTTACGCCATTGACGCCGTTAGAATTTCCATTTACATGTCCGTTGCGGTCATTCAAAATGCCCACCTTCTTCGCGACAGCCTCTACGATCATCTCTTCCTCCAGCTGTGCATTCTCAGTGTACCCCTGAAGAAAGTCAGCTTCGTTCAAAAAGAGAAACAAGGACTTACAGTATCAGATGCATCGACAAAGGCGTCAAGTCCAAGTCCATTTCTCGGATACTCCTTCATCAATTCCTTGTGATGACGCAAAGTTGTATTCATCTCCTCTGCCGAAAGATCGTTGATGAAAACACATCTCCCAATCGGCGCTGGGACGGCTGCCCTCAACAACCCATCTCTCGTCTTCAAGATTGCGACAGTCGCTTTCTCAAGGATCTCCTCATTAAAGTCCCCATGATCCATTGACAAGCCCGCACGAGAGAACAAATTCAACAATCTACGATGCTCTCCATCATCAATCAATCCACGCACATTCGCGAGAGTGGCAGAATAAGCCATATCAATTGAGATGGCATGACCATGACGAAGGGGCGTCTCTGGAACCAGCTCATGAAGAGGAGACCATGTATGACCATATGCAATGACACGATCAAGACCAATCTCATGCAAGTTTGGAGTCTCCAATCGTAGCATCTCGAAAATCGCCTCTTTGTTAATCTCATCGGCAGCGGCAATGAGTTCCTTTGAGGATCCGCTGGCCCGACCGAACGACTTTTCAATCAACTCCTCGCAATGTGCATCAAGAAGGTCAAATGTACTCTTGTGAGAACAAGTGGCAATCTTGATCAACTCTGCAAATCCATTTCTGATTTGTGCAGTTGGAAGGGTACGGAGAAACGTGAAATCGAGGAAGGTATGAATCGGAGCGTGGTACGCACCGAGGCGGTTCTTGTAATTTCCGTAATTGACGGCGACTTTGATGGAAACCGAAGCATCAATCAATCCAATAACGGTGGTCGGGATTCGAATGAAATTGGTGTTTCTTCGATACGCAGCGCATGCGAAACTAACAAGGTTAGAAGACTCGTAAACTCTTGACGGGTCGAAAAAACTCACCCAGCGACATCAGTGACAAGGCCACCTCCAACAACCAAAACAGGTTCCTAAACGAATCAACTTCTATTTTTCTTGATGGGGTTCCTCATCTCAGGCCAGAGTACAAACTTTTCTGTAGATACCAAACTCAGTCATGGCATCTACGATACTCAAAAGAGTCGGCATAGTCTTTGCCTTCTCGCCAATTTTCGTCTTGTGAATTTTCAAAGCAATCCCATGGTGCTCAAAATATTGTTCGATCTGACTTCCATAAACATTGTAAATGTTCATGTCAGTGACAGCCAAGCACCTTTCCCATCGTTTGTAGCAATTGGCTAGATTGTTGTTTTGAATGTCGAAGATCCCATCGATGAACGTGAAATCATACTCAATCTTCTCGTAGCCTTCGACATGGAACCCGACATGGCCGGTTGGAGTCTTCGTCTCGGAAACGGTTGCTTTGAGGTCAGACATGATTGTTGATGATTTGAATTTCGAAGAGAACACAAATCTCTTAAATGCACAATCCTCAACTTGATGACACCTTGAGATGGAGAATCACATGAATAAAGAAATCAAATACATCATGAATGTTTACACAAAATGGCATGGTGCATGTTGACTGTAACCTCAATACATGGCATTTTGCAATTCCGATACACAAAAACGCCATCAACAAGGCACAGTACATCGAAAGAGGGGTACTTATTAAGTTTAGTGCGAGATATACTTTACGGGAGATCTGGCCAAGAAATGTTTGTGGTTGTACAAACGTGATGACTTCACGACTTTGACTTGACATTTTGGGCTAATCACCCGCTGTGGATACACTACTTTAATGCATTCCATCTTCTCGTGTTCGGGTAGAAGTGAAGGTGTTTCGATTGAGGTATTTGAATTGAGACGAAAAAGAGTATTGAATTGGTTTTTGAAGAAAAACGAAAGAACAAACAAGATGCCTTCATTCGATATCGAGAAAGCATACGTTTCACAAGAAGAGGTCTTTGTAAGTATGAAATAATCCTACGTATATTACTAACGTAAACAGTTTGACGATGGACGAGAAGAGGAATTGGTCGATTTTATCAAAAATCGACCGGAGTTGAATTCCCCATCAAAAGTTCTTTATGGCATCGATGAATTTGCAAGAACTCAAAAATATCTCATGAATGTTGGCGAAAATAAAGGGCAAATCGTTACGCAACTCATCCGGGAACGAAAACCTGAGGTCATGATTGAACTCGGAGGGTATTGCGGATACTCGACCATTCTCTTCGCCGATACAGTGAGGTCTACAGGTGGCAGACGATACTATAGTATCGAAAGAAGTGCAAAGTTCGCTAAAGTCATCCAAACTCTTGTTGGCATCGCAGGGTTGAGTGAGTTCGTGGATGTAATTGTGGGCGCCAGTTACGAGGGGATCAAGAAATTGGCAAATGGACAACTCACGACCATCGATATGATGTTCCTTGACCACTACAAGCCTGCATACACGACGGATCTCAAACTTTGTGAGTCACTTGGTTTGATCAAGAAAGGAACTGTGAGTTGTCAATCCTTAAGATGATCTCGCTAACCGAACAGGTTCTCGCGGCGGATAATGTGATCAAACCTGGGAATCCACCGTATCTCAAATACGTGAGAAGCAGCGTTCAACAGAAGATTGCAGCTTTGACCGAAGAGAAGGTAAAAGACACGGTAAATTTCCCTGCAAGATCTGCCGCGCAATATGGAGAAGTTGAAGAATTGAGTGAAGTGACTGGAAATCCACACTTGGTTTATGAGAGTCGCTTGCACGAAAGTTTCGAGCCATCGGGTATTCCTGTAAGTACCCATGTACCCTGCGCTTTCGAAAGACTCGACTAACAAGACAGGACGGGGTAGAAATCACGAAGTGTCTGGGTGAAGAATTGCGCAATTAGAATACTCTCAAATCATTCGTTCAACTTTCCCGCTTGAGAAATCAAAAGTAACACAGAACCCTGATTGTGATATCAATGACACCTTCATGCATCCCGCAGACGCTAGTACAGAGACTTATTCATGACGAGTAGACTCCGAGCTCCAACAAACTACTCCAAGACCAGTGACTGATTCACCTTTCCTTCATCAACATGGCTTTGACAGCTCAATCACCCGTTTACCTTCACCTGCTTCAAAACTTCTCCTTGATTGTCCTCGCCTTGATTTTCACTCCCCTTCTGACTGTGATTGCGAGTTTATGCAGTCTTGTTCCACAAAAAATTAAAAATCGTCGAGAATGTACTCCTCACTCTCGGGTTATCCTCGTTTCTGGAGTGGGCATGGCCAAAGGTTTGGCAATCGCTCGAGCATTTTATCGTGAAGGACACATCGTGATTGGAGCGGACTTTGAACCAAGCGGGATTTCGGTTTGTGGTCGTTTTTCCAATAGTTTAAAACGTTTCTATCGATTGCCGACAGATCGATATGCCGAAGAACTCATCAAAATCATCAAAAGGGAACAAGTCGACCTCTGGGTCAGTTGCTCTGGTGTTGCTTCTGCCGTTGAAGATGGCCACGCAGCAGATGAAATTGGAAAGTCAACCTCCTGCACAGCGATCCAATTCGGTTCGTCTTTGACTGAAGTCCTCCACGGGAAACACTCCTTCATCGAAAGCTGCGACAAGATCGGCCTCAGCACCCCTCAAACACAGCTCGTCACATCCGTAGAAGATGCGGTTGTCTTTTTGCAGCAAACGGCCAAAAAATTCATCATGAAAAGCGTGGGACTTGATGATTCAGTCCGCGCAGATATGACCCTTCTTCCTCGACAATCAATAAAAGAAACCAGGAACCACATCTCTCGTCTCAATCCCAGCCCCTCCAATCCATTCGTCCTCCAACAATTCATCAGCGGTCAGGAATATTGCACTCACTCGATCATAATCCGAGGACAAGTACGCGCTTTCACATGTTGCGAATCCGCTGGAATTTTGATGCACTATAAAGCCCTTCCAATTGGTTCGGATTTGGCTCAGTCGATGTTGAGATACACTCAAACGTATGCGAATAAACTTCCAGAGATGACGGGCCATTTTTCTATCGATTTTTTGGTCGAAGGTGGGGAGATCTACCCAATTGAATGCAATCCCAGAGCTCATACCGCCGTGGTGTTATTCGAGAATCAGAGTAAAGGAATGGTCGATGCCTACTTGAGCGCTCTTATAGACAAGGAAACGTCAATTTGCATGCCATACAGTACGGGTGGCTACTTTTGGATTGGACACGATATCGTAGAATATTTCATTTCTCCTTTGTGGGATTTTGTCAGCCTGCAGTCCAACCTGACATCGTTGATGTGTAAATGGAGCATTTTGGCACAGCACGTTCTCTCAGAACGAGAAGGAACATTTGTTGTGTGGGATCCTTGGCCAGCATGGTGGTTGTATTGTGTTTACTGGCCTCTAACCTTTGCGACAACGATTCTGACGAGAAAATGGTGGAGCAAATGTAATGTGAGCACGAACAAGCTGTTCAGATGTTGAGGAATGGATGCATTCACTACTCCTTTCGATCTGCCCAAAAAGTAAAAACATTGATCTTATTCTTCGAGAGTAATCATGCGTGAGACAAGATGAAGCAAAATGATCTGTTGTTCAGTCGGATGTCTTCGAATGTGTACGTGTCGGACGAGAAGCGAATGTATAAGTCTGCTGTTCGCTTTGCTATAACGAAAGAGGAAACGTTCTGGCCTTCTCTGTGCTTTTATTAAAACAAGCGTGATCCACCATCTAAGTCATCAGCTTCATCATTTCATGCTGTACCAGAAAGAAGACTCACCGATCTCAACACTAATCCCCGTGGCATAATCTGCTTTGACCAAAAACAAATACGCCTCTGCAATATCATCCGGCGTGGCAACAAATCCAACTGGTAAATTCGTCTTTTCATACAGATCCTTCTGCTCTTGTTCCGTCTTTCCCAACTTCTCCCACAATTCCGTCTTGACCAATCCTGGAGTGACAACATTCACTCTGATTCCCTTCTCAGCAAGATCACCAGCGAGCCCTTTCGTCAGGGAAAGAACCCCTCCATTCAAGGCTCCTCCGGCTGATGCGCCTTTTCCAGGTTTGAGTGCAGCCGTACCAGATGTGAGAGTTAAAGAGCCTCCGCGACTGATAATATCGTACTTTTTGACGGCTACAATCGTCAGAACCGTCTCATTCAATGGGTCAAAACGGACCTTTTCCAATTGTCAAGGCTCCCCAAAATTTGACACCAAACAAATGACGAGCATTTTCCAAATCCAAATCTTCAAGATTGCCACGAATAATCTTGTCAACGCCGGAGAAGACGATATGGTCAACTGGAGCCTGACTTTTCAAAACTTCCATGAAAGACTCTTCTTCGCGAACATTTGCAACCACACCAGATGCGTTTAGAGACGAAAGACGATCAACAGCCAGATTAACTCTGTCTTGATTTGATGATATGACGATGACTTTTGCTCCGGCGTCGATGAAGGCTTGAGCCGCTCCAAATCCGATGCTGAACGAGTAAGCAATGTATGAAGGTAATGAGAAAACAAGTATACCCTGATGTCCCTCCAACGACGATGATCTTCTTCCCTACGAGTTTGTCTGCTGATTTGACCATTTTGCGATTGGCTTCTGCCTTAATTGGGGTTTTTTTGTGTCAATTTGAAAATGTGAGTCCTTCAATTCGAATCGACGCTGTCAGGTCTTAAATAGAAAGGAAAGAGGGGTGCTGCAAATGCCGACCTCGGAAGGCGTGATGTGAGGCTGGATATCTCATCAACGTTCTCATGTCACAATTTCTGCGGCTTACGCAAAAAAGACGATTGTGTGCAAGAAGAGGTCAAGCTGTAGCACATCCATTCACGGGATTCGAAAGGATGCATGTAGCCCACCTTCGAGAAATCGCCACGAGATCGGCCAGCTTGTTGAAGGAATTCATTCTGTATCGCCCAGGGTATCTTTATATTCAGCCAAATATCCTTGAATCTTCCACAACATCATCTCAACATTGATGGTTCTTCTTCGATGCTTCAATACCAAAATATCGCGTTCAAACAATTTGAATTGGTCCCTGATTTCGTCCAGTTTCGCCCCAAGTAGCGCCCGCAGATTGTGGGTTGGGATCTTCTTCTTTCTGGTAACTCCCATGTCCAGGGTCGCAAATTCCGGTGTATCCCCTTCACCAATCCAGAGATATGTTCCAACCTGTGGTTTTGCCAAAGCGTCATCCCAACTCTTGCAGCCAACGATATAACCTCTTTTTGCCTGTAGCAGACTAATCAAGTCTTCAACAACTCTCCTCCGCATGATTTCAAGCATGAACTCATCGACATCGAGCCGCCATCGAGCTTGTGAAGCGAGTTGTCGACTGGATTCGTTCCTTAAGAGCTGTCCATCGACAAACTGTTTCTGAAAGTCTATTTTGTATCCAGTCTTCTGTTTGTTAGATATTGCGCGAAGGAAATCTTTTCGTAGGAGCGTGTAGACAGAAGGACCGAGAGGGCGTCTTCTCAACGTAGACTTTCTATCCTCTGCAGCTACTCCATTTCCCTTCTCCTCCTGCTTCCTTGTCAGTCCATTCGGCATCCACCAAGGTTCCCCCGTCTCCGGATGTGCCAGTAGCTTGAAGTCCTGAAGGAAGAAAGACGGCAGAGTCGTCCTCGTCACGTTGCACATCCTCACGGGCGTCGCAAGAGCAAGAGCATATGGATTCTGGCGTAATTGATGCTGAAACTGCGTAAAATTCTTTGGTGCTGGTCGTGCTTTAGGTAGATGATGTCTTGATCGAGCTTCAATGGCAGCAGGATCCATCAATGGAGACAGTGGTAGATTTGGCCTCGGAGAAGGCTTTGAGGCGACATCTTTCGTTTGTGAATCGTCAATTGATCGTGTAAATTCTGATATAGCTGACGGAGGGGTGGAAACGGTCCAAGTTGTTGAATTACGCCTCCTGTGAACCGCAAGCCGACCAGCGGCTTTGTTACCTCTGCAGATCCCGCATCTGATCATTCCACTGACCCTCAACGAGTGATGTTGCTTGATGAGGAGAAGTTGTGACGTTGGTGTGGGTTCGAGATTGTCAAAGTCGCGATTTTCGGAGATCGCGCTTGCGATCGCGTCTCCCGAACTGCAACCTCCAAACCTCAACAACGACAACAGCATCAACAAAATGTTTGCCTCACGCCTATTAAGGGCACCAATTCGAAATGTCCTTTCCACGTCTAGATCCTTCTGCTCATCAACTCCCTTGAGGACAGAGACCAAATCTTACATCCCAATGCCATTCATCACAGAAACAATTGTAAGCTTCTAAACAAGATATCAGACCTCAACTAATTACAGTATCTAGGGAGGAGGTTATCGCACATGTAACATATAACATATACATTTATTTGATCAAAATGACCTTTGCTAATAATTCTAGCCGACATCTTTTCTAAATTACTCCAGGTATGCCCACCATCAAACTCTCCAAACAATCTAATATCTCCAGGAACGTATTATCTGTCTTAACGGCCCTGTCGACGATGTCATGTCCGCATCTATTGTTGCACAACTCCTCTTCCTCGAATCTGATGCTCCATCCAAGTCAATAACTCTCTACATCAATTCCCCGGGCGGCAGCGTCACCGCAGGGCTCGCCATTTATGATACCATGACCTACATCCGCTCTCCGGTCTCTACAGTCTGCGTTGGACAAGCTGCATCGATGGGCTCATTACTTTTGACGGGCGGAGAAAAGGGAAAACGATTCTGCTTGCCCCACAGCAGTATCATGATCCATCAACCAAGTGGAGGATATTTCGGACAAGCAAGTGATATTGCCATCCATGCCACAGAGATCTTGCGAGTTCGAAAGAAGTTGAACGAGATTTACAAGACCCATCTGACAAAGGAACATACCCTGGAGGACATTGAAAAGCTGATGGAGAGAGACAGATTTTTGAGCGCAGAGGAAGCATTAGAGATGGGAATTGTGGACGAGATACTAGATCGGAGGGTAAAGGAGGAAACCAAAGAGACATAATGAATTGGTATCAACGCTTCCTCTGTCTAGACGTCTAAAGCTTCGCCTTGGACTCCTTCAGGTCCTCAACTTGAGCAAGAACCCAATCCCCCACATCCTTTGCAAAGACAGGTCTCGTCTCTGGTAAATCAGCATGCAACTGATGACTCCAGCCCTCATAGGTCTTGAATGTCCAATTTGGCTTCTCTCCATGCCTTTCAAACCAACTCTTACTCGCTGGATAACTCGTCCCTTGATCTGCCGATCCATGTCCCAGCCAAAGTCGTTGAACACTTGGACTGATCTTTGTATTACCATCTCCAAGGGCCGAGGCTCGATTCAACATTCCAGAGAGTCCTTCGAGCGTTCCTGAGCCGTGAAGTAACTTGTCCTCTTCAATACTCCCAATGACTTCTGGATCTCGGGTGACAGTGTTAGCTGGTAGAGCAGAATATCGTTGCATGGCAGGTAACACTCGAGCTGCAATCTTCCCAAGAAACACTTCAACTGGATTTGGAGCGAATCCTTTGGGGAAGGCAATGAAGGGGCTCTCCAATACCCATCCAGACACTTGTTTGACGAGATCTTCGTACTGAGGATCGGATGCCAGAGTCAAGACCTGTCCTCCTCCCATGCTGTGGCCCATGACAAAGACGGGAACATCGGATGGAAGCTGGGAGCTGATAAATTCGGCTGTGTCAGAGATGACGAGACTTGTCGGGCCAGTCTTCCCCCTGTCTGCTGAAGTCGTTACGGATCTTCCCCATCCTCGTTGATCGAATGAGTAGACAGCGATTCCACGGGATGCCAGAGTGGGGAAGAGTTCATAGTATCTTCCACAATGATCGTTGAATCCATGAATGAAGATGAGCTTACAAACGGGGGGTCCGTCTGGCTATGCGATTGTCAGAAAGATGTGATACGTGGAGCCATATATCTCACCAGCCATGTTTTGGTATAGAGCGAGGCACCAGCTATTTCATGTGTTCCTTCGACTTCGGACGGCATTACGAATGATAATCGGGAGCAGTTCGATAGAATGGACTTGTTTGATAGACTAGAAACTGCTGACAAAACACTGTTGAGTAAAATCGAGTATCGAAGGATGTTAAAGTTGTTTGGGGTTCGGAGGTGAGGTGAGAGACTACTCGTACCTAATCCAAGCATGCGGCCGCATCGACAAACATGTGAAATCCGGGGTTGAATTTCTATCGACATCTTTATTCAAATGCCATTCCTTCGTTCTCTTCCCCGCGTCCAAGCAACGATCTTTAGATCTTTGCGCCAATGTCGCTATTATTCAGATGATACTCTAAAAGGTAAGATTCTTATTTTCATACCGTCGGGAATCCTGCTAATTATGTAGCTGGCGAGATTGTCCTTCTTCGAAATATTTCAAACAACACCACCAAACCTATCCTAACTTCTCCGCTAAAGCCTGACGAAAAGCTGACCCTTCAACGGGATTCCGTCTCGCACAATGAAATAATTGGGCAAAATCTTGGTACTCCATTTGTGGCCAGCAAGAAACGAATCCGATATCGAATTTCTCGTCCAACGTTGGCAGAATACACAACTTACAGTCCGAGGATCGTAACACCGGTGAGCCTTCTGTTCAACTATCCATGGCAAATACTAATCGCGCAGATATATCCTCACGATGCACAATTGATCGTCACTCTCCTCGACCTCAATCCATCCGTCCCTGGATCAAACGACAACAAGTTGGAGATCTTTGAGGCTGGAACAGGACATGGAGCATTAACTTTATTTCTTGCAAGGGCAATACATGGAGCGAATACAAATGCGCCCGAGATAGCCGAAACAGGAGATGCTGAAAAGGTGGAAGTCTACAACAAATGGCTGTCCGAACGCAGAGCAGTCATTCACACTCTCGACATCTCCGCAACGCATTCGAAATTCGCACAGGGGGTAGTCAAGGGATTCAGGGATGGGATATACTATCCAAATGTTGATTTCCACCTCGGAAGTATCGATGCATACCTTACGGATCGATTGGAAAAGACGACTGGAGAACCATTCCTCGATCATGCAATTCTGGATCTACCAGATACACATACAAACATGGAAATCGTCAGCAAGGCTTTGAAACCGAATGGCATCTTGATTGGCTTTTGTCCGAGCATCACACAGATTCTGGATTGTTATGAGCATTCGAAGAACCAGAAGCTACCTCTTTTCCTGGACAATGTTGTCGAGCTTGGAGCATCAGCGGGTGTAGGAGGACGTGATTGGGATGTGAGGAGGGTCAAAATAAGAGAGTCAAGGCCAGTTGAAGCTGTGGACGAAGCTGTGGAGACTGGCGAGGTCGGACATATATCTGAAGATATCGCAGTTGAAGAAGTTCTGCCTGAACATCGCTGGGCCATGATTTGTAGACCAAAAGTTGGGGCAAAGACATTTGGAGGTGGATTTGTAGGAATATGGAGAAAGATGGCTTTTTAGATGTATAAAGTGTAAAATATTTTAAAAATAGGATCTGAACAAGCAAGCCATTGCCACAAAAGCGATAGAGATATGTACTAATTCTCTACAACAACTTCTTCTTCAACTACTCGAATGGTTCTTCTTTCTACAATAAATACATCATCACGTGAATTTCAGTCTAAAATGTCCGAGCCGAACCCCAGATTTGGGCAGGGAGACAGAAACTCTGCGACATTACAAACCAATTTCACCTTTGTGTCTTCTCTCCACAACGGTGAAATGTCCTTATGACACCTCTTCGGATGGAAATAAACCATCTAAGTCCCTACAGCCTCCAGATTTGACAACATGACAAGACGAATAGCATGTACCTCCCTTCTTCGTAACCACACAACTAACTCTCCCAGGTACGAACAGCTTTCCAGCTCGGAGCTATTGTTACAATCCTCTGCGTTTCCGTCCTCCTCCTCGACAATCGATATCGAGTTCTTCCCTCTTCCCTCCACAATGCGCTGCCTGCGCATCACCCAGGCCTGGTCATAACAGATGTTACCGTTACATCATGTTCCAAAGTAAACTTGTTCTCCAGCTGCAAGCTTGACGCGGAAATTTGGCATCGAATAGACAAGGATTTATACCTGGGCAAGAGTTGGACATCCAGCGCATATGTTCACATCCAGCGGAAGAAAGAGGAGGAATTGCTGCCAGAAGACAGAGTGATTGTGGACATCAAGGTTGGACGATTAGAACCACCAAAAGATCAGGGAATTGAAACATGGGAGAAGAGGGAGGCTGGATTATGGTTGAAGAGAAGCGCAAAGAGACACGCCAGTGACAACGACAAGGCTATCACTGCTGTCGATGTCTTGTTCGGTTCAGATGCAGTAGATCCAAGGATTGGGTGGGAAATGGTTGGAATGGCGTTACTTTTGGATACCAGTGGAAGTGGACAGGAGGCACGAATTTCAATACGAAGAGGAAAACACACAGAACATACAAAGGTGATACCGAGGATAAAAGAGAATGGGAAATTCAAAATCATGCAGGCAGCGGATCTGCATTTGAGTACGGGGACTGGCCATTGTAGAGACGCAATGCCAGATGACGGCAAACCTTGTGAAGCTGATACCAGGACCCTGGATTTTGTGGGAAGACTGCTTGATGAAGAGAAACCGGATTTGGTGGTTCTTAGTGGAGATCAAGTAAATGGAGAAACTGCTCCAGATCCTCAAAGTGTATGTTCTCTGACGTTATTTTGACTCTGCTGACTTTTTAAGGCAATCTTCAAATACGCGGAACTCTTCATCAAACGAAAAATCCCATTCGTGACAATCTTTGGCAACCACGACGACGAGGGATCAATGGCGCGAGGTGGTCAGATGGCCTTGATAGAAACACTGCCATATTCTTTGTCCGAAGCAGGACCAGAAGACATTGATGGGGTTGGAAATTACGTGGTGGAAGTCCTTGCTCGTGGGAGTTCCAAACATTCCGCGCTCACACTCTACCTCCTCGATACACATGCCTACTCTCCAGATGAACACAACTTCAAGGGATACGATTGGTTGAAGAAGAATCAAATCGATTGGTTTGAAAAGACGACAAAGGATCGAAAGAAGGCGCATGAAGGATACACTCATATCCATATGGATCTGGCCTTTATTCACATTCCTCTCCCTGAGTACAGAGATACTTCAAATCCAAAGGTTGGAGAATGGAGAGAAGGTGTGACTGCTCCAGCGTTCAATTCAGGATTTCGAGATGCTTTGGTGAAGGCAGGCGTTGTGATGGTTTCCTGTGGACACGATCACGCGAATGAGTATTGCGCTCATTCAAAGAGTGAGAATGATCTCATTCACAAGGAAGGAATTTGGATGTGTTATGCTGGAGGGGCAGGATTTGGTGGGTATGGAGGATATGGTGGATATCACAGGAGAATCAGATTCTTTGATCTTGATATGAACGAAGCGAGAATTACGACATATAAACGAGTAGAATATGGAGATACCAAGAAAAGGATTGATGAGCAAGTTATTGTGGAAGGAGGAAGGCCTAGGCAGTTGCCGCTGTGATTCGATATGGATTGGGGGCGTTTGGGCATAATGATGGGATGGCTTGATTGTAGGTTTAGTTTGAATTTATATCTGGCCCATTTCGGGTGTCTTGTCTTGATTTTTGTTGCTTTTTCATCTCTCGTGCAAACTGTTACCTTGGAGGTGGAAATTCCCTTGTTTTTCAGTTGTTGGCCGGGACGATCACGCTCTTGTTTCTTGTCAATTGTTCATCCTGCATTGTTGTCAACTAGTTGATAATCCATCTGTGTTTTCCTTCATCTATTTGTTCTGTTTGACAGTGAATTGTGAAATCTCTCTAATGTAAATGCTCGACACTTAGCAATGCCCACGTCTTCAAAGATGCCTCCTTTAAACAGCTCATTGTTATCAGTCCAGTGGCTTATATACCTTCTTCTTGTAAGATTACTTTTCTGAACGCATGTACTTTCGTAGGGACTGAGAACCTTTGAAGTGTGATTACCAACAACAAACTCGTTCTACAACGTCACTCACGATGTCATTGTCGATTTACACCTCGCTGTCAGTTTTCAAAGAAGGAATGGTAAAGTCGTTCATCGAAGAAGAATCTTGATAAGAACCAGTAGTCTTAGAACAAACAGCTAAAAGGGCTTTATATCGACCGTTCCAAGCAGGGAATGAGCGGAAGCCTAATCCCAGATCTCTTGACGTGTCGAGGTCGACCGGCTTCGCCTATCTTGGACAGGTAGCTTTGGAAGATGATTTTCTTCCAAAGAACTGTTATATCGTCGCCTGCGCTGTTCGACTGCTGCAAGGACAACTGACCTTGATTTTCCCAAGGTATCTGTTGGTCGGAGGTAATCGAGATCGTGCGTGATCAATTCTTGCAAGGATATGATTTTTTTGACCGTGAAAATCGAGGGCGGTTGGTTACGGTAATTGTGGTATTGAAAGGTATGTCGTGTTGTGGTGGGTGCTGTATTGAGGTGTGTGTCGATGTAGATTGGACGTGCGATGTAGAAGATGAGAAGAAGTCTTCAACATGAGGCCTCGAGGATCGAGTACAAATCTGGAGAGAATGTTTATGATACATAACAGGTAGGTGCTTGGTGTCGCAAAGTGCTATTAGAAATTCTCCTTCCGGAACTTTCGACAAGAGACGTTGCGGCATTGTCAAACATCCAACGCCAGATTTCCCAGATGACCCTGACAAACCTGAGCAACAAGATGACTACGATTATATTGGCCCTCCCCCGGGGTAAGCAAGAATCAGACGTCTTCCACCTTCAGAAGCAGAGGCAAGGAAGGCGAGGAGGCGACATTCGGAGTGTCGACTCTGATGACGATGCCAACCATCGCAAACGGAGAAAGAAGGCTGCAAAGGCTGCACCGATGACCGACGAGGAGTGCTCCTCCATCCCAGAATAGTCAACATAGACCACAGATTTTGACGAAGAGTTCGCCGCAGAAGCCGTATTTCGAAAACGATCGGGGAAGGATCTCAAGCAGGTCCATGCTAATCATGTCTACAAAGGCATCAATATCAAGAATAGATTGAGAG
>JBAMDN010001275.1:0-41240 GCA_037074945.1 Tetracladium marchalianum
TTTGTTCTCCACGCCCAGTAGATTCTCAACAGGCACCTTCACATTGTCGAATGTGATGAAAGTAGTTCCAGCCGCAGCCGAGTAACTTGTTTTGATGGCGGACGTCTCGACTCCTTCCTGTCTCTCGATAAGAAGAACGGATAATCCTTTGTCGGTTTTAACACCAGTGACGAAGTAATCAGAGAACACTCCGTTAGTAATCCACTTTTTGGTACCTACGCCATATCAGCACTCTTTCTGCATCTCCAAAAACACATCAAACCTACCATTGACGATATAATGCTTTCCATCAGGCGTTTTCACAGCTGTCGTTCTCAACCCAGCAACATCACTTCCAGCAAAAGCCTCGGTAATGGCTAAACAGATTTTCTTCCTTCCAGACAAAACCTCTTCTGCAATCTTATTCTTCCAAGCCTCATCATTCGCAAACTGCATAACAGCAGTCAAACTGATTGTCATACCCGCCATATTACCATCCTGGAAACCTCTTGTATTCGCCCGCACCATTTCTTGGGTCGCAATCAAATCATGGAAATAATCAAACTCCTCTCCCTTCATCACTCCCATCAAATCCTGACCGTGCAGGTGTTTGCCCGGTCCCAACCGCATGCGCAATATCCCATTGGCAGCCATCTTATCAATCAATTCTTGAGGGATATGCGTTCCATTCTTCTCACACTCTTGTGCGACGGGAGTTAATACCTCATCGGTGAAGATTCTCATCGCCCGCTGTAGTTTCCTATGGCTTTCTTTGTAATACGGACTCTTGAATTGTGGAGTGAGCCATGTTGGCTCGCCATATGGGATAACAGACAAATCGCCAGGTTTTTGTTCAATCACTTGCGGTTTCTCGCCATCGATCGTGCCAATGGAAAGACTCGCGTATTTCTGGAGGACTTCCTGTCGGTGGAGGTTGTAGAATGCCTCGGTTGCGTCTGTACCTGCGACTTGTCTGAGGACTGATTCACCACCAGGATGAGCGTCGACGAATTCGGTCGCATCGTAGACTTTACTATCGATGATGAACCACTGTTGAGCACGCGTTAGAACGATATAAGAATTACATTAGAGAGCTTTCAAGGGGAAGTTGAGAAGGGAAGTTGAGGGAGCGGATAATTAAGTATTGATCACCTACCAGAGAATCCTCGGTGTTGTTCTTTGCAACCTCGTCCCGTGTAAGAATTTTGTGTGGCATTTTGATGATACTCGAGCAAGACAAAGATGTGAGGTTCTTTGCAGATGAAGAAACAGATGGAAGAAGTGTTGGTTATTTGAAGAGAATTGAGATGTGATGTCCGGCTTGCCAGAAAGTACAGGGGTGCTTCTGTATCTTGTTCAGAAAATGCCGAGGCACATCCAGAGGAGCCAATAAGGTGTGTGGGATTTGAAGTCTTCCCCAGACTTTCCACATGCGAAGCGGGGTCGGCTTATTTGGGTGCAAAACAAACACACGGCAATGGGATTGATATGGAAGTTTGAGCCTGGAAAATTGATCACGTTGTACTTCAGGTCTTTATTCCCCAACTCAAACGGAACATATTTCGAGTATAAAATGGTTAATTCAAGTGACTCTTCAGGGAGATTTCTCCAAAGTAATGGTATTACAGTACTCTCATCACACCAGATATCAGTGAAGAAAAGAAAAACAGTAAATGCAAATCATGGTCTGTAAATCAAATAGTTCCATTAAACAAACTCCAGTGTATTGCCATCTCGGTATAGTGTTGAATCTCAGTCCTGTACCGCCCTTTGACTCCTCACCGTTTGTGGGTATCTCCTCTGTAAATGCTTAATGTTGAACGCCCATCCGTAGGAAACCCCATATGCAATCTTCAATCAATCCTGAATATCCAAATTCGTCTCAGCCATCAGCGTTTTGATACCCTCTGCATCATCGCCAAACTCAGAGACAATCCAAAGACAGAATTGCTCCCACTGAACGGACCACTGCTGCATCCTTTCTGCACGAACACCGCTTCCCAACGATGCTTCCTTGATACCCTTTGTCCAGTCGGCGGCATTTTGATCCTCGAATGCTGCCCAGCGGACACTATTCTCGGCAAGTGATCCAAGTCCAGCGAGACCAAGATTCTCCCATCCTTGGAGAGCTTGCCAGAAATCGTGGGTCATGCCAGCAGTATCTTGTCCTAGGATTGCTGGGTCATCGTTGCAGAGACTACACGGAACTCCACGAGCTAAGAGCGCTGGTAGAGTATGCGACATGATAGAAGCACAAAGACGAAGGACTTCGTTCGAGATAGGACAGCTCTCAATGAGGATTTTCTTGTCTTTGACCATGTCAATGAGAAGAGGGTGTTTGTAGAGAGAGTATCCGTGGCCAATTCTCCGGGTTCCAAGCAGGATGGCATCGAACAGATTCTGGTCAGTGTCACTTCCATCACCAAGACATTCTCCAGCGTGGAAGAAAAATGGAATGTCGACTCCCTCTTGAGCGCATTGCTTTTTGAACCAGAAGAGCTCTGGAAGGACATCTTTGAGAGGGCGTCCTGCATCTTCTTGACCTACGAGATCGTATCCAGAGATGAGATGAGGGTATGCTAGCTTTGTGGCAATACAGGAATCCATGTCTTCGATGATCTTTCTCGTGGGAAGTGCCCGTAGACCGGTCCAAATCATTCTAGCCCCCCAGAAACCCTTTCCTTCTTCTGAAGCCTTAAACTTCTCAATCTCTTCTCCAAAGACCTTGAAGAACTCTTCGTAGGTAGGCTCGGCTTCTTCGCTTCCCTCTTTATAGTATTTGAAAACAAATGCGATTCTTAAGTCAATCCATCGGACTCCATCGGCGTAGAGAGAGCTCATCAATCTTTGCAAATAAGCTCTGAAAATTGGCTCGTAGAAGAGAATGGTTCCGAAGATCGGAAAGATTGAAGAGAAGATTCGCCAGACGTGGTCGACACCGTGGTGATGTTCAATAGATTCGGATCCTGTGACACTGCAGCGAGCTCTCATATATGCCAAAAATCCGTCCTTTCCACCTTCAGGGAAGGCATTCGCAGCTTGGTTGGCTGGGATGGGGGTGTTGGGAATATAGTCTGGGCTCCAAATTGAAGTTTCGGTGACTGTAAAAGTTAGCAAGAATTTTGGAACTTCAATGAACTACACACCATGCTCCGATTTCAACCATTTGAATCGAATGGGAACCAATTCCGCATTGTCCACATCTGATAGGTTGTGTTCGCAGTACATGTGCATTCCAGGAGTTCCGAGCAGCTGTCCAAAGATGAAATCCAAATCCACCATCGCGTCAAGGTGAGCATGTAGCAGCGCACCCTTTGGCATCTTTCTTATGATCTTCCACAGTTTTGTCTTTTCCATCCTGTCCTTGGCCAGGCTAAACATCATTCCTGGGTACACATTTGAACCCGTTTCTTTGGCGAGTTTATCTTCTAGCTCTGCAGTCCAGATTGTTCGTGCTTCTTCATCTCGAATACGGTCGACGACTTTGCAGGCTTCTTTGGCGATGGGAGAGAGGGATTGGCGGAAGGCATAATCTACTACTTGTGAGCTGGTGATGTGTATTCTGGATGAAACTTGCTTACCACTTCGTTGTTTCTTCTCTTGCTCAATGAGTGCTTCTCGACCAGTGACATATTGGTTAATGAAAGCCTCATCCTTCGCTGGTACATCTTGTTTCACCTCCTCCCATTCATTGTCTGGCATAGCCGTCGTCCATGGCTCATCTTTGAGGTGTGCGAGGGACATATTGAGGGGTTCAAGCTCTGATTGTCAATGCGTAATAGAAGCAGCTTGAACTGGATTTCCAGCTGGAACAACGCAGAGTATTATATATTTCAAGAAGAGGGGTTCTGCACGCTACGGTATCTCATATTATCTTCGGGCTCCGAATACGCTGATACTTTTTTGTCGATTTTGTTTGTTGCCTATGCAGGTCCACAACGGCAATGGCCGGTCGAAATCAAATCAGGAAGGCGATAAGAAGGTGGGATAAGCCTTGGCAGTATTGCTGGTGTGAGTAGTATCAAAAAGTCACAAACAAGGGAAGAGGAGAGCGTCCTTCTGTTTACGAAGTAGTCAGAAATGCTGACCGTGTGACTCATGAACTGAATGTTATTAAGTATAGTATATCTGCCATGGTGGATTGGAGCCTAGTACCAAAACGGGGACTCCTTGTTTCCATGGTCTCTTTGATCCGATTATGTCTGAAACAGAGAAGAGTTTTTGATATACTCGCTTCACCTATGGAGAGACAGGCCCCACCTCAATACACTGAGTCTTCGAAGATGATCATAGAACAATAGTGAAGAGATGATCCTGATCAATTCTGGCCGTCTGTCACTCATCTGCGACTCACCAACCATGTAGAATATCTCTGGACTAGACCTCGAACTACGGGTTGTTCCCACACCATCTACCATAGAAATACCGCCGCAACAAGCAAAAGAGAAGCTTGTAAACGTTCATCAGATACCATAACGCATTTTGTGTCATCAACAGCAACACCGCTTTTTACACGGGCCGCATCAGTGCTTGACTCTATTTGGTGATCATCATATGAGCAAGCTAGGTCAGGACAATTCCTCTTCCAATTTCCAACATGCCCTTGTCTTCCTTCATGGATATCCTGCAAAGCTCGAAGGTTGATATCCGTGTAGTTGTGGTGTGCCAGGCCTTGAGGCGATATGTCTGGGCAGTTTTCGAAGGCGTAGAGATGCACCAAAGTGAAATGACGTCCAGCTGGAATCAGCAAGCAGCAATGCTTGACCAACCCAATTGATGAAAAAGTAGTGAGAGGTACCTAGCTGAGATGATGATCAAAACTGAAGACGACTAACGTATGCATGAATAAGGGCTTGCCAGGCCTGTCGAGGTTGTAGAACTGTCCAAGTTGTCAAGCGTCTGGAGCTTTTGACTGTTGTAGAGCCTGGCTTTCACAGTGGTCGCACAACTCGTGTATCTGTTGGTAGGCATGTCCATCATGTCATAGAAAGTCTGCGGCAATCGCGAACAACCAGAGAAACAGGCTTTGATGGTAAAATTGTTGTGTGCGAGGAATACCATAGTTCCTTATAGTACCCACAAGAGTTTTTAAGTCAAGAAAAAGCCGTGGGCTCAAAATCCCATCTCTCACCGCCTCTGGAGGCTCAACTCGGCATGGTGAAGATTCGCCAGCCTTCTCAACAGTTCACGTGACCAGCGCAAAATCATTTGCGCACCGCTAGTGGCTGCAGACGCCTATAAATTTGTCTTCCCGCTCCCTTCTTTCCACCTCTTTTTCTTTTCTCCTCAGCTCTCTTTGCCTATTGGCTTAGATCAAGTGTAGTATCTGTTCTTTTCAGTTTAATCTCTGAAAGATGTCTAAGGACATCACATTGATTATTCCTATTTTTGACTCTCGTTAGGATTTCCCTGAGCTTGCTCATAGATCCTGGCACAGTGACACGAGTCTTACACTGTCTCTCGTTGTCGCGACCATTTTTCATCAATATGCCTGTTTTGTACAGCGTGTCGAAGAAGACCCAGACTTTTGCCGGAGAGTAGGAGAGCTTGAATCAAAACATGAAGCTGATGGAACGATCTGTAACAGGGAGAACTCATGACTGTTGCTGCTGTGCAGTCATTTTGCAACTTGGAGAGGAAGCCAATTGAACAAATGTGTGATCCAAACATAAAAATAAGAAGAGACGCGCGTGAGCTTCAAATGCTGTTTGTCAAATGACATGCAGGCCATGGGTATTATTGTGTGATCTGCCTTTAGTAGCTGAAGTCATGATTGCTTGTGGTAAACCTACACTTCTTGTGAGCAAATCCAAATCCACCACCATACCAACCTTTGACTCTCGTCTGTTGTGCTGTTGCGACGCGGTGAGCAAAACCCTGCCTACCAATATCTTGAAAACTTGCTCCGTCCTATCGAACTCCTTCATTCTGCTCAAACTCTTCCCACCTTCACATCCAAATCAACCCCTCCATAACCCCTCACAATGGCAGCTGCAAGCTCCGCAGGCCTGATCGATCCACGAATCTTTGAAGACCTACAAACAAAGATCGACGAGGACTCCGAGACGCGAGACGCAATCAAGGCAATTCTACAAACTCTCGATAGACAAGGTCGAAATGCGCAATCCGTTCTCTCAAGAGCTCATTCAACTCCAGCAGCACACCGTAAACATCCCCCCTTCCTCTAGCTTCAATTCTGACTCGCCATAGTCAAACCAGTGATTGAGGCTGCAGAGCTTGCGATCAAGGAGGAAATTGAGAGTATCTCCAAGCTCTCCCTTGTTGCCTCGTCCTCTCCTTACTACAAGTATGCTGCTTCATTCATTCGGAGGATCCTTCTAACACCATTAGGTATAATGGTCTCTGGACACGCGATGTGCAAAATGTCATCTTCAGCGTCCTCCTCTGCGGATACCTTGGGGGCATATCGACTGTGACCAAACCAGCAGAGGCTGGCAGGCTCCTCACAATTGAAGAGGTTGGAGAGGTCCTCAATGGTACGTCTGGGGAAGCGCAGATATCACAATCAAATCTAACATCTGCAGTGCCCGTCAATCTCAAAGACCGAGACGCCTTCCATATCTCCATCGAAGAGTATCTCCAATCCCTCATTACCCTCATCGAAGAGCTCTCCCGACTGGCCATTAATTCTGTCACGCTTGGAGACTACCAGCGTCCTCTACAAATCAGTCAATTTGTCAAGGATCTCCACGCCGGTTTTCAAATACTGAACCTTAAAAACGACTCCCTTCGAAGACGAAGCGATAGCATCAAATACAACGTGAAGAAGATTGAGGATATTGTGTATGATCTCTCGTTGAGAAATTTGGTACCCAAGCCAGGAGCAACTTGAAAAGTGCTATGACATGGAGATACCAAAGTTGGAAACACTCCACAAGCTATAGATACTGCACTGTACATGTTCTGAAAGATGTTGAAGTTACGATGGCTGCACAGTATTGCATGAACATATTGTGAGAATTTCAACAGTGCTCGTGGAGCATGAAAAACATGGTGGAAAACCTCAAGTAAGACCTCACAAAGTCGAGGTACACGTCCAAATGAAAAAAGTGCATCTTTGCATGTGGCATTACATTCGCGGTTCAAGACAGTAAATCCAATTGCGAGCATGTAAAATCAAGTGCCAAAAACACCTTGATAGCTCTCGGCGCGGAAGAACGTTTCGGAACTGCCCATGAATTTGGGTCCTGCTGAAAAGCTACAGTTCTCAACCTCTTCTCCCCACATCACAACTCTTCAACAGTCACTCATTAAACCGTCGCAATGTCTGGAACAGTGCCACAGCCTGTAACTTTCAAGCCATCTTCTCCAATTGAACTCCTACCTAACAGCGTTGCGGCCCTGTTCACAAATGTGCACCCCGCGCTCCTCCTTGCAGTATTCTGCGTCCGCTTCCCAGCCCTAGTAGAGGATCCTGTTCAGACCCTCATCACCAGCCTGATACCTCTATCCGTAATCCAAATACTATACGCAGTCATCTGCCTCCCTGCAATCGGATCAAACGCAAAACCAGCAAAGAAAGGGAAAGCTGGCCCGCCCAAGAGACCAGCCGTCGGATCCGCGATTCTGGTAAGTCACTCTGTCTCAAGAGCCCACGTCAGACAGCAAAGTTAATTCTAATTGATTACTATCAAGACTGCAATTATCGCCTCCATCCTCTCCCTCGTCTCCATCCCCGCTCTCGCCGCAATCCAAGTCCTCTGCGGCGCACCCGTTACCACACATCTCCCGCACACACTTCTTAGCTCCGCACACCTCGCTCTTCTCGCAGTCTTCCCTCTGATCTATGTCCACGGCAACGATGGTAAGAAATGGCGAGAGATAATCTCGGCATACAGTCCGATTGATGAGGTTTTCGGAGCGACGGTAGGCTGCTTTTTGGGTGCTTGGGTGGGTGCGGTGCCAATTCCTTTGGATTGGGATAGGGAGTGGCAGAAGTGGCCGGTCACGATTGTGTCGGGGGCTTATGCGGGATATGTGCTTGGGAAGGTAGTGGGTGGGTGGTTGTTGAAGGGGAAGAGGATTGAGCTTGACTGAGATGCTGGATATGAGTGTACTAAAGAAAATGTACACTCGTGCTAGTTAAACACTGGCTATCTGGACCAATCCGACGATCTACCTCGAAGACCAACCGGAGGATGTATTTGCGGAGACATACCGTAAAACCCAGCATGTTTGCTCGTGGCAGATATCCGGCAGTGGCCGTCGTTACCTACGTACGGACAAGCTTATCAGCTATGTTTTGAGAGAGTTATAAGAGGCAAGAAAAAGAAGTTTGGAATCTGTGTCCGTAAAAAGAGCAGCGAATCTAGTCCTACCCATCCGACTATCTATCATGGTGTGTTTAACCTAAAGTGAAAGTCTTATTCGTATCCCGATTTAGAGATATGCACCAAAAACCACCGATAGAATTGTTTCTATCCAGAGATCCTGATGAGGTAAAGCAGATGTTCCGTGGGCTTTGTATTGATTGGGAAAACATTACGGAGATACAGTCCATCCACCCGGATCTCCCAGCATTTCGGATTTCATCGCCTCCACGCCAACAGCCACATAAACATCTCATGATCTCAAGTTGCGCAACATCTAAAGAACGCCCCTCGGAAAAATATAACATCCGTAGACTTGGAAATTTCCGAAGTACAAGGCTTTTTGGAAATGAGCATTCATTCATCAGAGATCATACGGGTGAAGGGCACTGTCAATCATTTCGGTTTGGGACATTCGTACATTTGACTGCTGCTGGCTCCCCCAGAGAACTTGCTTACCGAAATCGAATAAAGACATAAATCTGAATTTGAAAGTACAGGTTTCAGCAAAAGCTACTTTGAAATGACTAGGGTAGAGTCCGATACAGTGATTTGCGAACATATGCTAGCTGTTTGCCTGGTGAGCTTCAGTTAGTATAACCACAACCGTTTAATACTAAGAGTCTCACCTCCTTGCCAGAACAGAAAATCAGCTCTTTTTCCATCTCTGGTTACAACTCCCTATCATCATCTGATCATTCTGTAGAGGACCTCGAATATCACGAAAAATGGTGGCGTTTTGTCGATGTTGCAGATAGATTTGAGCGGACGTTTGGGGCTAATCGAGATCCGGAAGCTACTGAAAATCAAGGGGTGTTAGTTCTGTTTTGTTTAGCCGAAGACACGCTCTGACATGTATCAAACATTTCTACTTCTGCAATATGTACTCATGATTATTCCTCCTTATACTTCACAATAGCATGGGCGATGAGAAAAAGTATACAAATTCATATAGGTACATTGAGGTACGGAATGGAGTAATTCGCGTTGGGATTCCCACATCCAAAATCTGTTGGCGCTGGCGTTCATTCTTTCTGGTAGACGAACGAACGTGCCCTGCAGCGGGTGCAGAACCGCAGTCGGAACATTTTTCCAAAAAGTCAAAAAAAGCAGCGCGTTGTTGAGCTAGGCCAGGTTTCTCCACACAGCCAATCACACCCCCACAGACCCATGCAGATCTGGCCGTTTCATCTTTATCTACCGGCTGAAGTGCACACCATCCTCCCACCAGTGAGTGAGTGAGTGACCACTCCCGTCGCCCATCTCTCTCCCTGCTGCTGCACAAACGCAAGGAGGACGCAAGACAAACACGATCTGGGCTTCCAGACCTCTCCATCCCATGTCATTCATTTCATCCCATCCCTGAACATCACATCACATCACATCACTGACTACCGTCAATGTCAATCAATGTCTAGCTTCTGGGCTCCAGCACTTATCGAGAAGGAGAAGAATCAGGATCAATCAATCAATCACTTGAGCAAGAGGAAGCAAGAGTCAGCCAGCCATGAACCGGTCCAACTCGCGTTCAAAATGGAAAGATGTTCTCGGTTTCGACGACGGTAGTATCCCTAACGCAGCCACCACATACCGTTACACGCCCTTCTCATCAACATCCTCGGACCTCCTCATTCCCGCTCAGGATTCATATCCAGATTTCCCCAGGGCGATGAGTATAGCTCACCATCCCGACTACAGTAGAAGGGATCTCTTAATCCGTCCGTTCTTGCCAATGCCCAAGTATGGCCCCGAGGATAAAGAAAGGGGGAAATGGTTGCCCAAAACCGTGCCTTTGTTCTACGTGACTGTGAGTGAAGAGCCTCTTCCAACGTCAGCGTCGCGGCGACCGAGGGATTTCGACGATGATGGTAACATCCAGACTTCACGGCCGGAGTTATTGTTGCATGAGGGCGGGAGGTCGAAGAATCGCGTTTTGGCCATGGCGAAGTTTCACTCGGTGACTATGTGTACGGATGTCACATTGTGTCCGAAGACAAATCATCCGAACAGGAGTGTGAGGGGTTTGAGTAGGGCAGGGAGTGTTGGTACGAGACCGTTGACATCGCCGTCTGAATCTGGGTTTGAAAAACCAAAGTTGGTGCTAGGGAAGGACGATAGTGGTCGCCCGCGCTTGAGGGTTGTGAGGGTTTGGTTGAGGGGAGATAATGGATTTTTGAGAAGGGGTAGATGGAACTTTGAGATTTCAAGGGAGATGAGGAGGGAGTCTTATGAGTGGAAGAGGGATAGAAGTGGTGAGAAATCTGGAATTGGTGCTTGGTGCAACTTGGATGTGGCTTGGAGTTATGAGGCAAATGGTCAATGTGAGAGATTGAAGCTTGTCAATTCAAGAACGAGAGAAATGGTGGCTGGATTTGTGAGACGGGACGAGGACGAAGAATGTTTGGGAACGTTCAGGTTCTTTGGAGACGAGATCGGTGGGGAATTCAATGTGTTGGCCGTTATGAGCCTTCTGAACATCATTGAAAGAGGGAGAAGAAAGGCAGGCCCAGGAGGCTCGAACAGGCTTTCAAAAGCATTCCGGAACGAATAGAAGGAGTGGGCGCTTGGTTGTTGGACGAACATCCCTCTGGATTTTGTGTTGGTATCACCACTTGGTTTCCGACAGTCATGTGCGATGGAGTACGGAAATCAGGACGACAAATACCACGGGTTTTGGATTATCAAGGAGCACTGGCTCTTCGTTTGGAGGAAGTATTTTCTTCGAATGCTGTAGAAGATATTTGGAACTGGAAATACCCATGGCTGGAGTTTGCACATATGTCAAATCAAACCAGATGTAGACTTGAAATTCACTCATCTCAGAAACGATTTCAAATTGATATCGATTTGCATATCACAGAGCGGAATTGTTGCATACAACGGCAACATCTCCTAGCTTTGTGATACCTGTGCAGCACTGCAGACAGACATTGATGGGTGCTTTAAGATCATGTGGAATACTGAATTTGGTCAACTTGACTTTGGTGTTGCCATGCTGCCCTGGAAGATTAATTGTTGGGATTCTACTCTCCGAGAAGTTACACTTTGTACTCCGTTCCAACGCTACCGTTGAAAACACGGCAACATCAAGAACAGTAGAGGCAAGCACAAATTTGTTGGTAATCTCCCATGGACTTCTTGAGGTAATCACCATGAATTGCGCTTTTCTCCGGTAAACAATAACACAAAGCCTCGACAGGGGGAGGGTTGAAAATCGGGTTGTCCCATAAACACGGATCAATAAATTGGGAAACTCCTCCTCTCGGGTCACTGGGCCTGAGGAGTCAGTTCAGGAATGATCAAAACAAGACTCCCAATTCCCAAAGCAGCAACTCACGTGTTTCTCAAAAAACACTATTTGAAAGACTTCGATGTGCATCATCCGGTTTTTTCCCCGTCACTCGACATGATTTTTGGCTCTTGCTGATTTTCGAGAAGCTTTCTATCTTGATTCCCTGTCACTCTTTGCCCAGGGCAGGTCGTTGTCTTGACGGATGTGGATCTGAGTGGAAGGAAGCAGATGCAAGACATGCCCCCACAAAAAGGTAAAAATGGTAAAAACGCGGTGCTCGTGACTCGTCCCGATGGGGACCCTACCACGAAACTCCATCTAAATCCAACTTCCAATATCGTGCTGTTGTTGGTTTCTGTGTGGCCACGTGGCCGTCAAAAATAGTGTTATTTTCTTCGCAGAAAGTAGAGAGCTTCCCTCCCTCCCCCTAACGCACGTCGTTGCAGCGGGATTGGAACCACAACGACGTGCGTTTCAGGGGGAGGGGCAGCTCTCTACTTTCTGCGAAGAATGACAGCTATTTTTGACGGCCGAGCGACGTGGCGAGCACAGAAACCAACAACGGCGCCGATATTGGAAGTTGGATCTTGATGAAGATGATGGAAGAATTCATCATAAGGTCCCCATCGGGACGAGTCACGAGCACCACATTTTTACCATTTTTACCCCTTTTTGTGTGGGGGGCATGTCTTGCATCTGCTTCCTTCCACTCAGAATCCACATCGTCCAAGACAAACAACCTGCCCTGGCAAGGTGACAGGGAATCAAGATAGAAAGCTTCTCGAAGTCGCAAGAGCCAATCATCTCGAGTGACAGAAAGGGGCAGCTGAAAAGGGCGGATGATCCGCATCGAAGTCTTCGATGAGTGGTCACTTTCTTGCTTTTTCAATTACTGAGTGCTGCTTTGGGAATTGGGAGTCTTGTTTTGATCATTCCTGAATTGACTCCTCGGCCCAGTGACCCGAGAGGAGAGTTTCCCAATTTATTGATCCGTGTTTATGGGACAACCCGATTTTCAACCCTCCCCATATCAAGGCTTTGTTATTGTTTACCGGAGAAAAGCGCAATTCATGGTGATTACCTCAAGAAGTCCAGGGAGATTACCAACAAATTTGTGCTTGCCTCTACTGTTCTTGATGTTGCCGTGTTTTCAACGGTAGCGTTGGAACGGAGTACAAAGTGTAACTTCTCGGAGAGTAGAATCCCAACAATTAATCTTCCAGGGCAGCATGGCAACACCAAAGTCAAGTTGACCAAATTCAGTATTCCACATGATCTTAAAGCACCCATCAATGTCTGTCTGCAGTGCTGCACAGGTATCACAAAGCTAGGAGATGTTGCCGTTGTATGCAACAATTCCGCTCTGTGATATGCAAATCGATATCAATTTGAAATCGTTTCTGAGATGAGTGAATTTCAAGTCTACATCTGGTTTGATTTGACATATGTGCAAACTCCAGCCATGGGTATTTCCAGTTCCAAATATCTTCTACAGCATTCGAAGAAAATACTTCCTCCAAACGAAGAGCCAGTGCTCCTTGATAAAAGAATCAATATGCCTCTTGCAAATCACAGACCCATTGCCTGCGCCAGCGTCCAGAAGATCCGTCCAGATGACTCCCACTCTCTCCATGCCACACAGACCAGCTATGTAATCAATTTCTTTTTCGTTCTCCCATTCGGTAAGAGTCACACCATCGATCTCATCAACTTGAGGGGGTTCGTAGATAGCTTCAACTATTGTCTTCACTCCCAATGGCACTTCTGCATATTCTTCGTAATGACCGTAGAGATATCCTAATCGTTGAGCACCAGATCGACGCCAATAATTCAGAAGATGTTCAATGAGTGAGGGGTCCGAGAATTCAACATGATCAATCATGCGAAATGGTTGTGCTTGTAGAGTGATAGCACTTGGTTGACACTTTGTACAAATTCCTTCCGGCCACTGAGGATGTCCCGAGGGGCATTCCTTCTTGACTCGGTAGTATGGCTCGGTCAATGGTGGCATGAAGGACGAACCAAGCTCCGGTTTGTTGGTTGCTGAGTTAATTTTTCGCAGGTGAGAGTGAAATGAAAGATTTTTGATTTTCTTTTCTGCTAGGTATTCCGCATTATATGGTTCCAACGGCATGCAATAGTCGCACATTCCCTTCTCTCCATGCCGACACATCTTGTAATCGCGTTTCCGAGGGATCTTTCCATCCAACTTATCTAACCTATCATCCAAGGCAGATTGATGAACGACCTCCCACGGATTTTTGATTTTTTCTGAAGGAGAAGTGACTGGTAGAGTCTGAATGGGGACGGTCTGGTTGGGAAGCACAGTCTTTCCATCGAGGCGATTTGCGGTCGACGGTTGGGATGAAGTGGAAGTTATCGTACCCTTCGACTGACCGGGTTCTAAATGTTTGTAATTCAAGAATATAATATCACCATGGCTGAGGTTGATCTGCAGAAGCTTGAATTTGGCAATCTCTCTGAAAAGCTTCGAGTCTGTGTTGGCGGCGGAGTTCGAAAGAGTTAAGGTGTTGAAATCGACTGTTTTTGGCAGCAGTTCTTGGAGCTACTTTCTATTAGAATGATTATCTCAAGAGAGGATCGAGAGCTAGTACCTTGCTTGCAAGGCTGCCAAATGTATCAGAAAGTTCCGCAGGTACCCGTACTGTCCCATCTGGACCTCGGAAGCGAATGAGAATCATGGCGCGAGATGTAATAAGCTGTGAAAGTGTCTGGGAGTGGCAGAGAGAGTTTTGAATACAAATCTGGAGGAGAGATCTATTTGGTGTTGGTCAAATGTCTGAGAGAGAGCTGTTGTCCTGTATCAGGGGGCGGGGCGAAAGAGGTAGGACAAAGGCGTAGTTTGGTAGTGTTGACGTGGAAGAAATCAAATTCACAGAAGGAGATAGATTTACATAGAAGGGATTAGTGACGAACAGAAGTTTTGGGGAGAGTTGATAGTGAGGCGTGGAGTGCAGTAGTAAACAGAAGGTGAAAAGGAAGTTGACCAGACCAGATGCTGAAGCTTAAGGAAGCTTTCCCCGCTAAAAGGTGGGAAGCATTCCATACGTCAGCCTCCTTGCCTGTTCAGTTCGGTTAATCGGCTAAACACCTTAATCAGCCGCAGCCTTGTTCACATCTGTTAAATGTTATTTGGCCTTTGCGACTGCCGAATACTCATCCCATATGTAAACTTTACCTTCAGCTCTGATTTTACGTCCACCCCCGACGTGACAACCAAGGACTTACGCCCCATTCAACACGATCAGTGACTCAAACGTTCTTTGAAGACTGGTTGTCTTTCGACAGTCGCTATTTGTGTTCATCCTCTCAACTCGGGTCATTATCGACAAGATGTGGACCATAAATCTACTGTCGCTGGTCCTGCCGCTGGCATATGTTTTGGTTTTGGGTGGTTCTTTGTACACATTCCAATCTGTATATTGGAAGAGGAAAGCAAGTCAGTAACATTAATCCTCTATCAAGGTCTCAAACCTAACATGAACAAGCTCAATCTGCAACTCTTGCGCCTTGGTTCCCTCCACATCTTCAACGCAACGTATATCTCTCTCTCCTCCACCTCGAGCCCGAGGAAGGTGAGAAGAAGGCACCCGCAGTACCGGAAAGCGTTATCAGGGCAGCACTTTTGCGACGAGCTGTAGAGGACATTCACCGAATTGTTCAGGTCAGAAGTGCAAAGCAAGCATGCAGTACACTTTTACAACGTGGTAGTGTGGGAGATGATTTGTGGCAAAGATTCGAGCGTGCTGAGAAGGAAATGGAGGAGGAACTTAGGGATGTCGTAATGGAGGTGAGCAGTGTTTCTCAGTAACTTTGAATTGCTACTAATGCCACTTAGGCCAATGCTCTCGCACCAAACTGGGGTCAAATCATCTTCCAATCCGCAAATGAGATCGCCGCGAACACCATTTTCCGCAAGCGACTGGAAGAAATACAAGCACAGACTGACTCAGAGAAGGAGTGGTGGGAGAAGCGTCGCGCATCCATTCAGTCCGATTTCATGAAGGAGCTTGACATGCCTGTAGGAACTGCATGAAAGTTCAAGCTTGAAAGTGATGATGAAGTCTTCATGGTTGAAATTCCTTCTGAACCTGAAAGCATTCGCAAGAAGAAGAAGAAGAAGAAATGAATCACATCTCGTCATTCATCTGGTTGGGGTAACGGAGCATAGCGATGGTGTTAGCCTGTACTTAGGCGTTCTGGCGAATGGGCATTCAAAATTTGTACAATATTGTCCTACAATGGAGATTCTCTTGAAATTCGTCAAAAATTGTGTCCGTTCCTTTACAATTGACTGACAAGTTACCAGCCACACTCAGTTCCCGGCATACAGTTACATGGTGAAGTTGCCCGATATATTGATCACTTGTTCCCTTTTGTTGACCGTTCCTTCTCCCCTGGATGCATAAGTTTCTTCCGGAAAGGGCGTTTAAGTCTGGGCCCAAGACTCAAAGCTCATATATATTTGGTGTTTTGACGAGCAAACAAAGAATCACCTGTGACCGAGAATAGAAGTTGCACGACACATGTTTCCTCTATCGCAACAAAAGACAGAGACAAAAAGACCTCGATCATAAAGGTCACGAAAACGTGACAAAGGCCACTACACTTGTACATTCACTCATCTTCTTATACATATTCAAATGGCCCCAACATTTTGTGTCATGTTTATTTCTGCTAAAAGAAATACCAGTCACTTCGTTCCAGATTTACCTGCATCTCGCACTTCTTTTGACTTCTAGCTGCTGGCCAGCCATGACTCTCCTTCCATTTACTGTTCATAGACCATTCATAGACAAGCCGTCAGACCGATACTTCGGAGATCTTGATATACAGTCAACTACTTCTCTCGCAGCCTCCCAGCTTCTTCAACTTGAAATCACCCATAGCAGTATCAGATCTTCCCGACAGTCTCAACACTTCGTCACAAAAGCCACTCGCTCTATAGAAACAGAGTATCATCTCATCCAGATACGTGCTTCATCCTTCAGTCTACGAAATGGTCTCTCAGAGAAATCCAGCTCTCGCCGCAAAGATCGCGCAACTTCAACTTCCACTCGCTCCTTTGGTCTCTCTCCCCTCAGGCCAGGTGAACCGACATTTCCCGCGAACACTCCTCAGCTTTTGGCTCCTCACCACAGAGCAGCTCGACGAACTAGCGCATTTTTACCACCAGCGAACTCCTGGTCCTTGGTCACATATGTATCCTTGCCCTGTGACGTGGAGGCGGGACGCTACGATAGGTAAGTGACAATGAACTTATCTCATGAATCATACCTTTGTGAACCTTATGATTTATGTTTATTTGCTTAGTTGCTAATCTCAACTGATTTGTAGAGGAAAAGCGAATGAAGTTGGGACGTTTCATTGGATTACCGGAATGTCACAGTCCGACGCTTACCGAAGAGGACATTCTGGCTGAAGTTAGGAGGCAGAGAGAGGAACAGGCCGAGAAGGATAGGTTTCACGGCAAGGGAAAGTGGTATTGAAAGAAGAGTTCCCAAGAAATGGTGCCGAGATGGAGTTGGTAACTATGGATGGATTTTTGTACATTACCCAACCGGCCTTGGAGTGTGTATCTGTTTGGCACAAAGGCAAACGTTCATTGAACACAAATCTTCAGTTTCTGGCATCTCATATCAAGTAATATGATACAACTCAGAGTCCCTCCCACAAAACCTTTGCCAAGTGATCCACCTTCTTCTTACTCTGCTTGACCATACCCAACAGCTTTAAATCCACCAATCCTTGGTAGAACTGAACTGCAGCCTGTCTCTCATCAAAGTCTTCGTCATCAGTTTGATTCTGGTTATCTAGGAAAGTAGTCCAAAGATCAGAGATGTTGATTAGTGAGCCCGCTTGCAAGTACATTTGATACAAAGTTGCTGTAGTTGGTTGGTTGGCCAAAAGGCCCTCATCTGGTTTGCAACAAGCACAGTCTAGGTAGACATGAGGTGCCATGAGAGCGTGCTCAACGGCAAATCGGGGCCGAGGTGTGAATGCGTCTTCATACGGAGAGGTCGAATCGTAAAGCCAGACTTCGTTGAGCAAGATATCCTTTGGATTTGGGCATGTGAAGAGTTTCTTCAAGAGCTCGGCTAGGTTGTCGATAAGAGTTGTAAACTCTTGGTCCTGTTTTGACAATTTGGATTTCTCGTAACTCAACTGAACCCGTTGTGCGATCACTGTCGCACGTAGCCCTTTGCTGTGGGTGGCGTAGCTGCTTTGCACGGGCTGGCCCGATTTCGTCGATTCTTGTACTAACAGATTTACTTCTTTCGCAATTCTTGAAGTCTCATCGATGAATTCCGCCACTTCGCTGGACCATCCATCAAGATCTAATTCGGGAGAACCAGTATCTATAGCCATCTGAATTCGACCCAGAAACTCTAGCACTTTCTTTGGTTCCATTCGCTTAACCGAATCGATGACTCGTACCACAAAATCCGAGTTACTCAGGGTGCCGTCGAAAGCTGACAAGTAGAGCTCGATCGACTGTACAGATTCGGGAGAAAGTATCATCAACAGGTGCATAAGTCTTAGTATTTTGATGATCTCGCTCTCCCCTGAGACCAGTGACGATTTGATCGTCCGTCTCAAGGCCTCATCATCCTCTAGTAGCTCACGGATATTGGTCGGGCGTTTCTCAAGAATGCTGACTTCGACAAATTTCCTTGTGGAGGGTAGCATTCGCACTGATTCCAGATGCTCGGCTGTCAGGATCGGTATTCCCTGTGATTCGTCGGTGAGAATACTCAATGCGTTTCCATAGAAATGACACATATATGCATACTTTTCAATTAGTACAAACATTCTTAATTGACGACTCGACCTACCTTAAGGGCAGCGGTAAATGATTGGACGCTCTGGACATGATCCTTCTGTCTCGCCATGAGGCAAGAAACCAAGGTAGACCCAAGCCTTAGTGGGACTTTGGCACTGGTGACTGTTCTTTGGAATATCCTTTCAAGAACAAGATTCGTATTCTCAACATCAAATTGAGTCCCGGATAAAAGTCGGCTAGCTGACCGGGAAAGTCTTTCATGAAATAGTGCTACGGACGTAGCAATACCAAACAGCAGGACAAAAGGAATCCGATTTGACCAAGAACTACATATATTCAGTCAGGCGGGATATGATTGACTGTTGTTTGAAGATACTTACCTGAACAGCTTGATCAAACTCCCTATTAATTCGTTGTCGAAAGCCTCGCTATCTTGAAAGACCACCACCACTGTTTGATATGCATGAGCTCGGACATATTTGTGTAGGATCTCTAGATCGTAATTCAACAGTTTACGACCCTTGAATTGTTAGCTAAAGTATTGCGAAAGTCATATTGACTCACGTGTTCCTCAACATAGTTCTCTTCCTCAGCATCAATGCTGTCCTTCTGATTAGTAGCATCGCGAATGATTTGCTTTAAAGCTGCCTTGAGATTCGATGCATCCCCTGATCTCAATAAAACTGTTGGACCCTCAATTGTCAGTCGGAGACGATTGGACAGTTGCTTGAAGAGAAGCTCTTGAGAAGAAATGTTAGGTCCAGTTACAATGAACCCTGTAGGCAGCAATGTGGTTCTCCTTTGGCAATTAGCACCGGTAATGTTAAACATAAAAGGAGAGACGTACTTCCTTTCATCAGATGTTTCTTCCACAAAATATGTCACCTTAGTGAGTGTTCCGTTATTTGCTTCCTCTAATACGGACTTCTGTCTGTCAGCTAATTTATTTGAACCCCTAACTACCATGTATCCGTACCTGAATTTGCAACTCGGTTTTAGACCAACAGTCTTTGAAAAGCTCCTGGCGCAATTTCGAAGCTTCAAAGCTTTCGGCACCATTCAATAACAGCTCAAAGTCGAAGGGAGGCGGCTTGCTCGTCTGGGCTGAGATCACGGATTTGTTCTGTCCAATTTTACGCTTTTTGACTGGCCTTACACTTGTATCTTCAACCGTGTCGGCTGGTGTAAAGATATAAGCTGTCTATATTCATAGAACGCCTTGTTAGTCTGTGTTCTGCTCCTTATAATTGGGGATTGTACCTGATGCTCGTTAGAATCCAAGCCCGTTTGACCCCTGAGCTCATCGGTGTATGGCATTTTGAGAAAGCGAATGCGTCGATTGACGTTTCTGATTGCCCCTAATTTTACTTTTACAACACCTTTGGTTCACTGATCAGGCTTGGACCTCTTTCTGTAGATGTGTAGTAATGGGTTACAAGTCGCGTGGTGAACGCGTCTCCCGCATTGATCGTTTCTGCGTCATTCATGCAGAACAAGCCCAAAAAAAGTTGAGGCTTCCATCCTTTACAACCACCTCAATTCACTTTTATGTCCAGCCTCCGCTACTGATGCCGCCTCCACCACAAATTCTGGCCTCCGGTATCAGAGGATATATTTGCAGGTCTTGTCTGCTGAAATTAAAAAAACCGCCGAGACGAACACCATGGCTTTGTCGAGGCATTGCCAACGATAGTCAATCTTTCAAATCGACCACACAATCCAAACCAAAGCCGAAGCCCAAATCCGCAAGCAGCGAGGATGACCGGTTTTCCCTGTTCGAGAAAGAAGAAAGTAATGTGCGATATTTCGAGGAAACCCCGGATGGTACCCGAACAGAGGTTTTGCTAGACGATGATGCGGAGACATTAAAGGCGACCCTGTCCAGCTTTGGCAACCTCAGAAACAAGTCTGGCATAAGTCCGCAGGCGATGATAGATGCGCTGGGAGGAGCAAATGAAATTCTCGATGCGCCGGAATACATGGAGCATGCCCTGAAGCATGATGTTAGCATTGGATCTGGAGCACTTGCGGCGTTGGAGGCACAAAACGAGCAACTACGACTACAGATACAAAAGTTGAAGAGCAAGTCAAATTTGGAGGATAAATCCACAGGCAATCTGCTTGCTCTTTTCCAGCCGATTAGGAATAATGAGGCAGCCTCTCCACAATCTGGTGTACAGCCAAACCTGGTGCTTCCCTCTCCGGCACCAAGGAGACATTCAGTCCTGAATGATATGGCTTTCGCATCTGTGGCAAAGCAAGTAGCTGTCCTGAAGGATAAAGATGAAACGCTATCTCAGGACGAGTCTGAAATTTTCCCCACTGAGAAGTTCCCATTTATTTATCAAGCGAAAATCCAGATCTTGCAAGAAGCCCTTGCTGCGGCATCTTCACCTCCTCGACTGCGCAGGCGTCAAAAGTCGAAGTCCCGCGAACACTCCCCAATCCATACGCTTTGGAAAGATTATCTTTTATGTCGGCCTGGTCTTCTTTCCGTGCCAGGAGCGGTGCCGCCTGCATTCTGGGCGAGGTTGTGGAAGGTCTTTGACTCGAATGTCACACAGAATTTAGACCGCATAGTACATCTTAAAACCCTGGGTGACGATATTTTAAAATCTGGTGTCTACATGACACCCTCTCAACGCTTTCTATATATCGAATGCACATTCATCCATGGGGATCAAGTGGAGGCAATACGGGATTGGAAAGCTGCCGCCATAACAAGATGGACAGATTCAAACCAGTGGAACGAGTATCAAGAACTTGGTGTCAGGATGTTTTGTTTAACACATCAAATCCCATCGGCAGTGGAAGCTGCTGAAAAGATTTTTGAAAACTCGAAAGACCCTTCAGACTATAGAATTCTGATTCCAATCATCACGGCCTGTCTCAGTGCAAAAGATGGACCTGATGTTCGACAGGCGTGGGGTCTCTACGAACGGCTAAGACTTAACCTCGGAAACTGTATCAAGATGGAGGATTTCGATGCTGTAACAGCTTTGTTCTTCGAAGCAAACCAACCCGATTTAGCGTTGCGGATCTTTACGGATATGATGCTTCTAGGATCTCCGACAATGCGAATATCCGCACCATCAGATCCAAAAGATTTGGTGACCAAACGTCAGCCTGCTACAGCTCAAATCGATAAGCCAAGGCTCAACTGGGAGGATTCTAGAGCTCTGGCTCAACTCCCCGCCAAATTCAACAATCCATTTTTCTTTGGTAGCTGGACTAAGAAGCTGATTGGAGCAGGCGAGCTTGCTTCTGTGAAGAAAGTCTTCGATCTGATGCAGGATCGGGGCATCCGTCCATCCTCTATTCACATGAACGGGCTGATTGGGGCCTGGTTGCGTGACGGTACTGAGAAAAGCCGAGTATTTGCTGAAGAGCTAGCTTGGAAAATGATAAGATCGAGGATAAGCTTTGTGAGAGAACGAGATCAGATACCTAAACAAAATCCGCTCATTCGTGCAGTCTATTCATTCGACAAACCAGACACCAAATCGCTCCTTGTTCCTTTAGCGACAATGGAAACCTTTACTATACTCATTCAACAATACCGGCGAGGCCGTAAATATGAGCTGTTTGGGGACCTTTTCGATGCACTTCAGGAAGCCAGGCTTCCCGTCGACACTATCTTTATGAATGAACTGCTCTGGATCGATACCAAGGGCCATCGCAAGGGCTGGGTATGGAGAACATATCAGTCGCTGATGGAAGCGAGGGCTGCTTCTCCAGATTTCACTACATATGCAGTCTTATGGCAATGCATGAAGAAGCAAGAAGATCCGGTTATTGGAGGGAAAAACCAGACGAGAGATAACTTTACGACATGTCGTCAACTTTTCGCTGATATGGTTCAGCGAACGAGGGCTTTACGAACGAAGAAGGAGATGCCGCTCGAGGTGTATGATTTGATCATGCAGTGTTTCAGTTATTCCCAGGACTTGCCAGCTACCGCGGTTGCATTGCAAGCTTTGTATCGTCACTTCAACCTTCTCCCGACTGTTCAAACGGCCCGAACAGTCATTGCGCAGCTTGCTCGCATTGGGATGGTGCCCGAAAATGGTGGTCGGCGTGTGCCAAGCTCAACCAACCAAGAGAGAATGGCGGCAGTCACCCAAATTCTTGAGTTATTGAAGCAGAAACGCATTGACGATCTTAAGGAACAAGGAATTATTTATGAAGAACTGGACCAAAGAGGGAAAGACATAGAGTCGTTATCGTTATTGTTGGATCTGCTTAAATATGTGCAGGACGCGAGGCACGGTTTATCACACCCAACTGCTGTGCAAATTGGAAAGGATGCAGCAATGGAAATGGGGGTTCCAGAGTGTGAGCCATGGGATGCAGAGCACATTTCAGTGTAATCTTAGAGTATGGAGAAGTCCGTTCATTGTATATCAGATTGTAAAATAGACTATAACGTGGGTAGCCACTAGTTGTACAATATAATGTTAAACTAGGAATCAAAGAATTTGGGTATCATTTTTATAAACAAAAATACTGAACAATCGGTCATTCGTGATCTTCTTCTGTGAGACCGGGACATCCCTCAAAATCGTCGTCAGGGTATGTGAACTTGCACCAGAAGCAGTAATGATGAGTTTCCCGTAGATGATCCACAATCTTCTGAAGCCGCTCTGTAACTGGCAATGCGTTGAATGCATCCAATTCGGAATCCTCTTCTTCTAAATTCTCCACTAGTGCATGTTGTGTTACTCCCTTACCCAAGGCCAACTTGTAGTCGTTGTCCTCGGTTGGATCATCGTACGTTGGTAGTCTGGACAAGCTTTGTTGTAAATCATACCTCATCCTCCTGTCCCTCTCCTTTTCCTCTCTCTTGCGGACAAGGCCTCTCCATAGAATGTTGATCTGCTTCAACGGCTTTGTCGATATCTTGCGCGACTTTGAGTCCTCGCTTTGCTCACTCCCCACATTAGATTGTCGTGCTGCCTCCTCCTCCTTCTCGTCAGCCATTCGTTCGGCAACCCGCATGGCAGCTTTGAACTGGCCCTCCTTTCTGTTCTCATCCCTCACCAGCCTGACCCTCTCCCTATAATCCCCCTCATCAGCCTTAACTCTCTGCTGATCCTCCTCAAACGCCTCCCTAAACTTTCTCTTCTTCTCCGTATCCATGCCAATTCCACCTCTATCATCCTTCATACTAATGCCCACCGGCTCAATCCTAGCGCCAACATTGTCCTTGGATCCTAACGCAACACCAGGTCTAAAACCCATCTTTGCCATCATAGCCAAACCTTTATTGTTCGCCGCGGCGGGATCAGACAGCATAGATTTAGAGAGGGCGGCTTCTCGAGCTGCTTTTTCTTCTTCCTTCAGCTCGGCTTTTGATTTAACGCGTCCGCGGGCTTCAGATTCGCGTTGCTTGCGCCTTCGCATTTGGGTGTAGGTTTCTTTCTGGGCAGGCTTGGTTGGTTCGGCGATGACCATGTTCATGTAATCCTCCTCTTCTTCATCCTCTTTTTCTGGGGCGCTATTGGCTGCAGTTGAATTTGAGGAGGACATCTTTGTGCAGAGCGTCGTTTCTTTTGTAATGTTGTAGCAAGCACCTGGTGAAGTAAAATAAACATATATTCCAAAACGCGATAGAAGTGATGTTACCTGCAGCTGCAACCCAGCCACCGCTTCCGCTTGCGGGCGCGGGGCACCAACCAATCAGAAGCTCTGTTGCCCCTCGCTTGGCAGCAGGCAGCCCTCCCAAACCCTGATTCCTGTATAAGAAAGAATAAGCGCAAAGTTTGGTCAAATTCAATTTCAAAATTCCAGTGACGCGTAAGTAATGCTCACTGCCTGACGATTATACATTAGGCTGACGTTTGAAATGCAGAGTGGTTAGCGTGTCGTTCTTATATTCTTTGGAATACTTCTAATTAATATGAATGTCATCCAGTATGTGATGCGAAAGTCGTGGGTATGTTACAATATTCTGTGTCGCCAGGCGTTTCAACGTCAGGTTTTCTATCTTCACTACTAATGTAGTGAATAGGTTCGACACCCACCTGGAATATTGAGTTTACATTTTTTGCATTTTTCCCTCTTACCTTGGTGCAAGTGAATTGAATTCTTATTTACATGCCAGGTGATATTCTTGTTTTCATTTGGACATTGGCCCTAATCGTACACCCACTTTTTTTGAGTTGGATGCACTAAAGCCCCTGTGGATTTATAAAAAGGTGTGTGCACCATTATTCCAAGACAACTTGCCTGCTATATTTTTTCATCTTGCGTGTGTAGAGGTACGTACAGCGAAGGATAAAAGGAAAAAGGCGAAATGCTGCGCAACGTATCACAAGATGACTGACTCCATTACACATTATTAAATACGAATTATGATTTATGATATTATTGTGATGTCAAAGTCTCCACCGGTCCTCCATTTCGTCCCATCTCAATTCATCCAACCGTTACAAAGAGTTCAAAAAAAAACCAGAGCATCAGCCCGAAATGAAGAATCGAATACAACAATATCAAAACAAAGGTATCATCGCAATGCACCCCTTTTCAAATAGAAAAAAAGAAACGAGAAACAAAGGCCGTCACGTTAGAATCCCACATCTTCTCGCAGTGATCCACCGACTAGAAGGCGTCTTCGAATGGGCAATCAATGCTGTCATGGCCCTCTCGCTCGCACACGCCGCACCATTTGTCCATGTTGATCACGCCGCTTTCCTTTCCTGCAACTGGGCCAGACTCCATTGGATTTGGGATGGCTTTGGCCACAGGTGTAGTCAGTGGTGACTTTGACTTCCTGGGTGAGAGAGGAGCAGGTGTGTAGTCCTCGACCGATAGTTTTGTGGAGAGTCCCAGTCCTTCCTTGACAACATCCCTCCCATTTCGCTGAAATCCAGGCGTCTCCTTTGGCTGGCCGTTTGGACTGAACATATTTGTGCATGTCAGAATATCATGACCGGACGTTTCGCAGAGTTCGCAGAAGCTTTCGGCAGTAGACGAATAAGTGTCACTCTCAGGCATCGTCTCAAGTGTATTCCCACGTCTGTGAGTCTCCGGGGATCTAGGGAGTTCTCGGTCTCTCCAACTCACCATTGTTCCTTTCGAGTCTCGGATGGATGATCGCTGATCCTGGGTGACGGTTCCTGTGCTTGCAACGGTGATTGCACTAGTTCGCTGGCTAGGTGGACCCATTGCACTTCCTCGGCGGACTCGCTCTAGCTCGCGCTCCAGCTCATCTTCCCGACTGTTCTTCTTCTCCATAGCAGCCCGAAGCTCCTCTACTTGACGTTCGAGTGCTTCGCGAGCAAGACGTCCATCAATGGCGTCGCCTGCTCGGTTCGCTTCGGAGAAACTACCTTGTCGGACTGTTGGTGTTTTCTGAGCATCGTGACTCGAAGTATCAGGAATGGCATCTCTGCTCAGCGAGTGGATAATCGCTTTGAGACCCCGAATCTCGTCGTCTCTTTGTTCCACTTCTTTGAACTGTGATGATGCATCTCCTCCAGCACCACTATTGAGAGCTGCTGCCGCCTTCTCTTTTTCCCTTCGCAGCTCTGATCGTGTTCTCTCAACTTCTCCGCGCAGGAATTCCACTTCTCCACGTGCCTCGGCCTCGCCTCTCCGAGCATCTTCCAGGCCCTCCTCGAGCTCTTGTACAAGCTCCTCGAGCTGCTTCAATTGTCGCGCCACACTATCCACATCCTCGCTCCTCTCTTGCAATTCTCGAACCTCGCCTAGTAAATCTTCCACTCTCTTCTCATAAACTCGCTCCGTTTCTGTGCTAGCAAGCTCCAATGTATCAATTGTGCTTCTGAAATCCGCCCGATGGGCATCGAATTCAGCCGTTAACATCGCAATCTTTTCGTTCTTCTCTCGTAGGACCACCCGTAGCTGTGAAGCATCTTTCTCCTCCATGCTGCCCCTTCGATGATGATAACTTCCATTCCCTTCTGCACCCATCAATGACTGCACTTCTGCCAAACTACTTTCCATTTCTGCCAAACTTGATGCTTGTTCTCTAAGCTGTCTATCCCGCTCATCTAGCTGCGTTCGCAAACGATCAAGCTCTTCATCCTGGTTGTGCTGGTTGGCTCTAGACAGAGGTCGCATCTTGTTGTTGAACGAAGAAACAGAACCTATACTTCCATTATTCGTCGCCACTGTCCGAGCAGTTCCAATTGGTGTTATCTCATCATCACTGTAATTCATAGGCGTATTTCCCAACGCAGATGCACTTCTTGGCCCAACACTAGCTTTTAGCCCTGCCCTGGGTGTAAGGGTTGGTTTCTTGCTTGGGTCTCTGGAATCTTGTGTACCCCGAACACTCTGTCCAAATTTGTTTGGCGCCGGGCTTCCATACCGCGCGGGCGCTTTGGCTGGAGTTCCGATAGAGGGTCGAGGAGCCCCAATCTGCGCTTTCCTCAAGGGTGACTCGGGACGAGGAAGAGAGGGCCGTGATTTCTTGAATTGTGGACTCGGTGCTCTGCCAGGGCCAACGGATTGACTGAACTTCGGTAATGAGGGCGTCGGAGGTGTGAAGGAGTTGCCTTGACCGGCGATTTTGAAATTACTCCCCGCAGATGGTGTTGTAGGTGTGATGGGAAATGACCCCTCTTGTGATGATCGCGACTCTCGCCTGATAGCTCTGCTTATAGGAAGAAAGATGCCAGCATTTGTGATCGAGGTGGTGAAGTAAGAAATTCTGTGTGCTGTCAGTTGCCGTTACCCTGGCAGGGAAAAGGTTCGTTTGTCTGTCTTACCCATCCACATCGCCATTATTTTTGCCTCTCGCTGCGAATTCTGGACTCAGCTCAACGCCAACAAAGACGCCTTTCTTTCCCTGCACAGAGCCTATAAATTTGACAGTTCCATACATGTCTCCTGACACATCCACTATATCTCCGACCTCCAAATCTTCTCCATCCCCACCACGAGAGGGTGTAAAAGGCGGCATATTTCCCTTTGAAGGTGTATCCTCATCCAAAACTGTGCTCAATCCGTATCCTTGACTGGCATCCGGTATCGTGGATAGCGAGTGCGAGGTGAGAGCGTTAAGGGACGATTTGCGGGCAAGCGCGAGAGCTCTGCCGCCAGGACTGTTGGGCGAAGTGACCTGGGCGAAATTATTGTATGACGCGTTTAAGTTAGGACTGGAAGCTGTGTTGTATCCGTTGCCGAGAGAGGGACGTGGTCGCGCCAGAGATCGTCGAGGAGTGAAAGTGTTGGACATTTCGCGTGGGTTACCTGGGGCAGCCGGCCAATATTTGTTTGGATTTTTGGCGCCTGTGCAGGAAAGGCGCCCATGCAAGAGACAGTAGGACAGCTTGTCGGTCGGTATGAGGCGGGCGAGTTAACAAAGAGGAATCATGGAGAAGGTCGATTGGAATTGGAGGCGATCTTCTTTGCAAGATTTGTGTTTTGAAATGAGGCAGTTGGCTCTGAAACTCCTTTTCTTATTTGCAAATGCGGGCGCGTCTCATCACTGCTTTGGTAGCTGCACTGCAAGCACCACCACACCACACACACCATTTGGTTTTTCAGGTTGCCCCTTGACCTGCAGAAACATTGCAGAGCTTGTCCTAGCAACAGGCGCCCATCATGTTTTCACGAGTTTGACAGGAGGGCACTACGTATTTTGAAGAACTCCGGTGCCAGCGATGCACTGTTCACCATGATCTAGCAATACTACCAATACGAAGCTCTTGTCGTCTTGCCTTACAACCGCACAAACCTATTGCTGCGAACCAAGAATACATACTTTACGGTAGCATCAGCTGGTTGCGCCTTGCAGCAGTACGGTGCAGTGTTCTTGTTGGGATACTGGAGACAAATACATTGCCCTGGGTGACTTCTGTCAGTTCTCAACTATTGAAATTGCAGTACAGCACCACAGCATGCTATGCTCAGAGGTTCATCAGCAGAACAGTACCGGCTCATCTTTTGTAAATCCTCAAAACTTTCCATCAACAAATGACTGTTGTCAAGAGCCGGGATATCCAATCGAAATGGCCTCGCTTGTAGTGTTTATTTACCCTTCCCTCCAATCACGATGTCGATGGAATGGACTTTCAACAATGAAAACCTTGGAGCAATAAACATTATTGGGAGGGTGACGGTGTAACTCCAATTCTTTGCAAGAGACATCCAAGAAATTCAAAGTTTGTCACATATGATCGTTTTGTTTGAAGGTTAAAATTTATGTAACACCTTTATTACACGCATTCTTCTCGAAGCATTCGTTACTTTTCTTTGCCTGCCCTCAACATATACGAACATTCGCTGCCAAGAAGATCCATATCCAATCCAACCACTTCCAGCCTAGCGCAACGCTCGTACCAACCGCACCTCCAATCTTTGGTATAAAGATTTCTCGCGCGGCGAAAGTCTTCCTCTCCTTCTTCTTTTTCTCTTCGTGCGGCGGCATGACAACAACCCGTGTTGCTCAAACATCCCCGAACCTCCATTCGCGTGGACGGTTTGTCCCATGATGTCAGTCAAACTTTTCCGAGCGTCAGTTGTGCCACAGAGAAAACCCAATTGCAAATACGGCTTTGCCCCCGATGCGCTGCGCTGTGTTCGCGGCCCGCGGTTTGTCTGTAATGGGCCCGCGGGTTTTGCTGAGTGTGGTGCTGGGAGCGGGCTGGACATATCTGGTGTAGAGAGGAAGCTCTTTTGTAGAAGATGAAGCTCGTGTGAGCGATTCAGATCATGTAGATCAAGTCGAAGCAGATTGAATTCAGGGTAAGGCCAACTTTGCGCGAAAAAGTTCGAGGATACACATTGCATTTTGTGCTTCAATTTCGCTAGGAAATTCTATGTCTCGCAAAGCCTTTTTTTCAGTTCCCATCCCCAGTCGCTGCTTATCAAAATACAAAGTCTCAATCTCCATCTCCAACCTTCTCGAGCTTTCCGGGATCCCTCTTCTCCCCAGTCTCACCAATAATTCTAATCCTATCAATGCGGACCTTCTCGCCCTCTCCTTCTCCATCAACAATGAAGAGAACCAGACTTGTGACATTCTGGAACTTAACAAAGCGAAGAGGCAAGTTTGCAGTGCCAGTAGCATCCCAGTCCTTTTCTGACAACGTAATTGCTTGAGTCGCTGGAATACCATCCGCCTCATCGAATCCAAGGATGTGTGCGCGATTCGAGTATATTTGAATAGTCTTTGGTCGCATAGGTACTTCGTCGTCATCGTCAGCGGTTGGTGGCAAAGAAGTAATCTTTATTCTCCAGTCAGCATGACAATATGAGCAAATGGGGCACACCCTACCTGGATTGTGTGAACTTTCAAGGTAGATTGAAAAGGCATGAACACCATCAGTTGTTCATCCGTATCAGTCTCCACCCAATCCTTTTCCTTTCCTTCTGCCGCCTTACCCTTCAATAGACCCGTAGGCTTAGCAGTGTCAAATAGTACCCTGACGCTACCAAAGTCGGTATCGGCGTTCAACAGCTCCAAACCCTTCACATCGACTTGTTCAGACACATCTCCGTATCCTTTGGGCAAGTCTCCAGTCCGCCAGTCACTTGTGCTTGATCCTCCAAATCCAGATGAGCCGCCCTCCGCTTCCGCCGCGAGCTTTCGCACCACACCTTGAAGTTTTCGTGGATCGGCGCCCTGTATCTTCTCTACAACCTTTCCAAGCTTGAAAATAATGAAGGTTGGCATGCTTTTGTGGTTTTGTTAGACTGAGGTTTCATTGTGATCGGTATGAGCATTGTCATAACATACGCAGAGACATTGTAGTTTGCAGCAATCTCCTTCTGGGTGTCGACATTGACCTTGACGAAGGTGATGTGCTTAGATCTCGATAAACTCGCTGAGAGGCTTTCATATATCGGCGCAATAGTTTTGCAAGGCCCGCACCAATCCGCATAAACTATCGACGATCGTGTTAGCTCTTGTTGCTTCACCAAATGGTTACGGTATGTGGCGATGGTCGGGAAGGAGTGGCTCTTACAGTCGCTGACGACAATTCGCGACGTCTTTAACAGGTCGCTAAATTGAGCCGGCGAGGCGATCTGAACGGTTTTCGACATTTTGGATCGATCCAACGCAAGTCGAAGACGAGGTGGGAGAAGATGGTGTCAAGACCTGGAATGTCGACCATGAGTTTCGTTGGTTGATTGGGAAGCAAGGCTGCTGCCCGCCTTCCCCAAGTAATGCCAAGCCCTTTCTGCCTGGACAAACCGCCTTGTTATTCTGCAATAAGGTAGGAGCCAGCAGGGCAAGCCAAGCAGGAGGCAGGAGGCAGGAGGCAGGAGGCACGCTCAAGGCGGATAGGCTGGCAATTCAGCTAAAAACTGATATTGCATAGATAGGTTAAGATACCTACCTAGGGATTTCAACGGGAATTTTCTTGGGAATACCTGATTTTTGACCTAGGACCTAATTCATATATTTCGAGAAGTTTTCAGGTCCGCTTGGACGGTACAACATTCAATATGTCTTTAGAAATCTCAGAATAAGTACTAAGCCAACTATAGTACGAAGTATATGTATAGAAAAATGTGATCCCAGACACAATGTAATCCAGCGAGAAAGCAACGTCAAGCAAGCCATCATAAATAAACTCCCAACCTACTAGTCTCTGTTGCGGAAGCAGGGCCGCAATCACGTGCTCCACCCGATCACAGCATACTGTGTTGCGGACGAGCACCCGCAGATATGCCTTTTGTCCTGCCACAAAACTTTTGATCATAAAGCTATCTCCGTGAGTAATCTTCATGAAAATGGTGAAAAGAAGTGGTTTAGGTATGCTTGTTCGCTCCCTACTTCCTACAATCCGCACCTCGACTCTAAATTCACAACTTCACATCAATATTGATTCACATAAACCACAAACCATCCTACCTCCAAAGAACAATCACCACTCACATTGTTGGAGGCTAGATGGAGCACTATTTATCCCTTCAAGGCCGTTCTCACCGAGAGTAACTTGCCGGATCAGTTCGGCAAGGTAAGTGACTACCTGGTGACATCGGTGAAAAAGGCACCTCCAAACTCTGTTCGGGTTGTTTGGGTATCCTCTAGCGCGGCGGATGCTGCACCACGCCCTGCTGTTGATTTTAAAATACTGACGATCATGCTGATGAAGGTGCCTGGATGAAATATGGACGCAGCAAAGCCAGTTGTGTCATTCACTCTGCAGAATTTGCTCGACGGTTTTCTGAGCCTGGGATCATTAGCTTGGTATGTCTTGCTTCATCTGTATTTTATGTCAAAAACTACAACTTACACATATTCTTTATCCAGTCCCTCAATCCAGGTAATTTCATCACTAATCTCCAGCAAAGTTTGCCCGAGATGCAAGTAGCCATGTGTATAAGTTAGCTATTCACATCCGAATTCACTCATCTTCGTACTGAAGAGACCGTTGTTGATCCAGTTACACCCTAGAAACTCTTCACATGTCCTCCAAAGAACGGTGCATACCCTGAACTCTTCGCTGGCCTACATCCTTCGTTCACCAGGGCAGACAACGGTGGCTGGGGTAAGTGATAACAAGCTATTTTTGACCGATGCCGTTGGCTGATCCCGTATTGGTTTCCCCATTAGGCAAGAAAGAGGCACCTCGCAAAGACATTGTCGAGCCTGAGCCGGGCAAGAAATACTGGGAATGGAGTGAGGAGCAAGTCAAGCCGTATATATAAATGCGTGGAATCTTGCTATGAATAAGTCTAAAAAAACGAATTAAGTAGCGAGGAAAGAAGGCGTTTATAAAGTCCTGCCTATTTGGCGGCTTCAACTTCTACTTAAAACTCTGGATATTCAAAGTTGTTAGAAATGACCACTTTGCATTCATACCCAGTTTTCCCCATGCTTAAAACTATACTTATCTACTACTTCCTCATCATCCCAAAATTTGACTATGTCAACACACTATTTGACCCGCATCATGATATTACTTCTCGCCATGATTGTTTGTCGTGCAAGAAAAATCTGCTATCTCAAGGTACTCCCGGCCCAATCTCCACCGTCTTCCCAACGTCTCGATACACAACTTCAAATTCTTCAAGCTCCCCTGCAGCACCTCGTCACCCGTTTCCCCAAGAAGACAGTAGAACGTTGCCAGGGAACAGTACAACCGATCAAGCACAAGCGGACTAAACTTCCCCATACGCCATCGCAGCAATTCATCCAGTTCGATCCCGGCTAACAACTGTATCGCGAGATCGCGTGCTTGCTCTCCAACGCGACGAACGGCCTGAATCGAGTACGATTGTATGTTTGACTCTTGAACGGACTTTGCACCCGGTGATATGAGGAAGCTCGGCCTGAGTGATCGCTCGGGGCAGGTGAATGCGTCAAAAACGATGAAGAGGGCCGAGTAGACTAGAGATATGGGAGCTATAATTCGGATGAAGTTGTCTGTATTAGAAAGTACATTTGTACTTTCAATGACAGCAGCCAAGCTGTTTAGTTTTTCGGCGAGGGAAATGGTGTTGGAGATGTATGAGTCGTCTATTGGGTATGCTGCAACGCCGTGTACCTCTGCGCGTCCGAGATAGATGGCTGCTTGGCACAGGCGAGCGTAAGGCGATTGTGGGACTTGATGATCGGCATTCATTGCGAGACCAAAAGCGCGGGAGACATCCCCGGTTTCCTATCAAAAGGTCTGTCAGCGGCTCCAACCAATCAAGTAATTGTGCGGTGAGTTTCCCACCCATGCTTCGTCGTCGACTGGCAGCCTGCAACCAGAAGGAAGTTCTCCAATTGAGCAATTTCTCCTACTGCCAGTCGAAATAAGTTTGTCGAGGATGAATATCGCCCAACAAACCCTTTTTCTTTCCTCAACTTCCGACCAAGTCGTCTAGCTCACAAACTTTTGAGCTAGGCTCTTTGGCGAGGACTGTGGGATGAGATCTGTTGGCAGGCTGAGGATACACACAATCTGGCGCATGATGGAGACATTCATCTCCCCACAAGATAATCTCAACATCTCCGCAGACCGTGAGCAAAGCCCGACTCGCATCCAAGCAGCATGGTATCTCGAATAGCCGAACTCGTAGAGACCAACCAAAACCATAGCTTGAAGACAGAGAAGTGAGACAAAACCACTTTCTTCTGAAGTAGCCAAAAAGTGTTTCGCTACAGGATACAATCTGCCATCAATGACTTCATCCGCCTGTGCAGTAATCAATTTCATTGCGAAGAATAACATAGCGATATCAGGACCTCCATTCCGCACAGAGATGCCAAGTTCCATCCTCTTTTTGACACGATGGGCATCCATATATGAATGGTGCTGAAGTACTCATTGGATATCTCGACGATCAGGTTTCCTTGTATTAGGAGAGCCAGAACCTCCTAGAGAAGTGAGTCAGCTGGTGCAAACTATTATTGGATAATGAAGGATGGTAGACATTGCAAATTACACGGTCTATCAAACAACTGGACCAGTCTCAATTGACAATAATTTAAGCGAGCAGGGCCGACCTCTATATTCTATATGATCAGATTGCAACTTACTTCAGGAATGCTAATGGTGGGATTTGGTAATTTCAAACCAGTCCAAGTGAAGTATTCGATACCGAGAAACAATGAACCAGGAAAGTCAGATTTCTGGTGATCACTAAGCGCAGATGAAGTGCCCACTATAGGGTCATGACTTACAATGTCCCCATTCAGTAGAGAGGGACGAGACACAATAGATGAAGAGACTCGATCATAATGAGAATTGGGCAGCGTGTCCACCCGCTCCTCTAACTCTTGGATCCTCGAAAGCAGGGTTGCAAACATAGCCGCGGTGAGCATGGATTCCGGCGCTTCGGGGTATACACATGTTCGACAAGGGCGTTGGCAAAGACTGCATTTCGGAAGAGCTTTTTCACATCGCCGCTTGTTTTTCTTGCAGGCGCCGCATGCCTGGTCGACAGGGAGTAAGCTGGGCATACGTGCGCTTCGGGTTGTAACCATTATTACCTAGCCCCAGTATTGTCTGAGTATCATTGGTTTTAACGTGCAAATTGGTAAGGGAAAGCACAACCGAGCAGGAAAGGGACACTAGATCAAATCCTAGAAGAATCCGCCGCAGTGCCGAACAATGAGGTAAGATTACGAAAACCACACATACTATGAAGAATTTGTCCAAGTCTAAATTTCATATGGCTGAGCACTTGCACAAAGGCTGATGTATATTATATATTTGTCTTTCCTGCCCATACCCTTTAAATTAAGCTCTGTAGCAAAATTCAAGATTGATATCAGAACCCAATAGTCGTGACTTTATCATTGCGAAGTCAAGCCATCTCCAAAAGCAGATTTCATGCGAAAGTGCCCAATACTCCATACGCTATGTATAAGCCAGCCATTGCAATGCAAAGAAAAGTGCTCTCCAAAATTCCACGACAAAATAGAAGATACTCACATCGGCATCGAGGTGATGCCACTAGTTACACCTCCCCCGCCACCTCCACCGTTTCTGAAGCTATCAAAAAAACCAGAACCTTTAGCTGCCGCTCCTCCGGTACTCTTTTTAGGGGAGCTAGTCGATGTTTTCCGGGTTGCTTGTTTCGAAACCCCACCAGAGCTACCATAACTCTTCGTACGAGAAACACCTGACGTAGAAGAACCATTACTCTTCCGGCTAAACTTTCTTTTGGCACCACCACCCTTGCCACGACTCTTGTAGGATCCACGAGCCGACTTTTCCTTTGGCTCCACTCTCTCACGGCGCGTTTGAGGTAGCTGTTGGGCACTGTTCATCTCCTCGTTGAACCTTTGAACGTCGGAACTTATGAAGTATCGAGATTGCGCGGGGGCAGCATTATCCTCGCTTCCGTCCTCCCCTTCTTCGCTTTCTTCCTGATCCTCGTCCTCGTCATCACACAGATCAATGATGTTATGGTGGTTAGGATCCAAATCACGACTGTGAAGGCCCATCATCTGCTCGTAACTTTTGAGGTACCTCTCAAGCAAGGGTATGAACTTCTGCCCATAGCGAGCAACCTTGTCCGAATCTATATCATCAATGTCGGCCATGTCATTCAAATTCATCGTCCAGTTGACTGCCATCTCTCGAAAATCCGAATCAGTAAAGTATTTTTTGTGGTGGCCATTATTGTTCCGGAGCTTCTCTTGCAACTGTTTGGCCTCTGTCATGAATTGCTCAACAACATCTCGGTGAACATCCGAGACCTTGTTCATGCGGTAGTCCGTCATAATTGGTGGGCCCAATTCTATTTGTTTGCCCTTGCGACGTGTTGCCGGATGTCGAGGAGGTTCAAACGCTTCCTCAGAGTTATCTAGAAATGATTCATAACCGTAATCGCTCTCCGGCTGCGGCGACGCACGACCCTTGACTTTACTCTTTCGCAAGGGCGAAGTGATGGGCGAAGTGAAAATGGTGGATGTTGGAGGAGCGGGCCGTCGTTTTGGCGCCGGATTCGACTTGCTGGCAGATTGCGCTGACACTTTTATTGGAACCATGAAGTGTCTCCTGCCTCGAAGAAAGTCTTGAGCAGCAGGACCCAACTTTGAAATATGGTCAGCGTCATTATTTCACATGAAAGACTGAGACTTACATGAAGGTAAGGTATCACAAACCCCCCATTGTTCTTGATATGATACTCCGTGATGGCGTTCTCCGTCAAGAGTCGAATGACCAGTCGTTCTACTTCACCTTTCGCGAAGGCCTTCAAGCATCCATAGTCTGGAAGTGTTTTATGATTATCTTTGATCCTTGTCGCTTTCGAGCCGCGGAGTACCTCAACAACATAGAGAAGTGTAACGTTGCTAGACTGCATTGCTTTGACAACTTTGAGGACAGATTTCGCATCCTCGGTCATGTCACGGGTTTCATAGACAGCGTTCGAGTCGCAATTATCGCAGGAATTGTTACACTGTTCCTTAGGAAATGATTCCCCAAAGTACGCAAGGATTTCAGCTCTGCGGCAGTCGTTTGGATTTTCGCAGAATTGAATCATTCGACTGAGCATTTGCCGTTGCTGTTCTTTGACATCGGCATCTCCATCACCTTCGTCAATAAATTTTCTCAGAATAACAGTGTCTTGGAAGCCGTAATAGAGGTAACATCCAGACGGTTTACCATCACGTCCAGCTCTCCCAGTTTCTTGGTAATAGCCCTCTAAGCTCTTGGGAATCGTGTGATGAATAACGAAGCGTACATCAGCTTTGTCAATTCCCATTCCAAATGCAATAGTAGCGACAACCACTTGCCATTTTCCAGATTGCCAGTCTCGTTGCACTTCGGTCTTTTCTTCTGGCTGCATAGAAGCGTGAAAGTGATGAGCCTTGATGCCACCAGCCCGCAGCTTTTCGGCCAGATCCTCGCAATTGGCTCTTGATAGCGTGTACACAATGCCACTCTGACCTTTGTACTTGCCTCTGATCAGAGATATCATCGCGTCCACGGTAGCTGCCGCTGATCCCTTGCCCAATTTAGGTAATATCTCATAGCGAAGATTTGGCCGGTTGAAGCTCTGCTTGTAGTCTTTACAGCCTTCCATCCCGAGAACTTGAATACAATCAGCCTTAACGTGTTTTGTGGCGGTCGCTGTTAATGCCATGAAGGGTACACCAGGGTAATCGCTACGAAGGTTCGATAGGGTTTTGTAATCCGGACGAAAGTCGTGGCCCCATTGACTGACACAGTGCGCCTCATCGATGACAATGCGGGCCAAACGCCTCTTTCTATGAAGCTCCGTCAAAACGCTCTTGAGAGCAGCGCTCTTGCCAATCATCTCGGGTGTAAGATATAATATTTGAATGAACTGGTCAGGGAACGGGCCACGGAGCGCATTGAGGACCAAGTCTCGTTCTTCTCGTGCCTTCTCGCCGTTGAGAAGTACCGCTTGAATGTTTCGCTTCTTGAGATGATCGACTTGATCGCTCATCAGACTAAGAAGCGGAGATATAACTACTGTCACGCCTTTCGTCTTTCCAGTTTGTATAATGGCTGGTAGCTGATAGCACAACGACTTTCCACCACCAGTTGGCATCAATACAAACACGTCTTCCCCTGAAAGCGTCGCGTTGATTGCATCTAGCTGGTTCTGTCGAAAACCTTGTAGTCTAAAGCGGTCTCGTAGAGCCTTTTTGACATCTTTAGACCATGGATGATTGAGCAGACTCGCATGAGCCGGATGAACATGCGAATACATGTCCTTGCTTCCTTTATTACTGCTTTTCTGAGACTTCCGAGCACTGGAGCTGGAGCCCTGCAAGGGTCTGCTTGTTTGAGAATTGTCGGTAGATATTCGTAACGATGGTTGTCTTTCAAGTTCCTGCGCAATCTCAAGAAACTCATTCTCATCACCATCTCCGTACTCATCCTCCATTTCGTCAGGCACCTCATTAGCGCCAGGAGAATTGCCCTCGTTTTCAGCTTCCTTCATAAGAAAGTCATTGAAATCTGCGTCCTCTATCGCACCATAATTGGCCGGGGAAGGTTGGCGAATGAAGCTTGGTTGTTGGATACGACTATATGACGATCCTGTTTCAGTGCTATCGGCTGCATATCGACCCAAGGATGGAAGCGCTAATGACTGTGTTGCTGGCCGCCGCACCGGAGATGGCGAGCTTCGATGATGTATTTCTCTTGTGTCTACGGAGGTATCACGTCGAGGAGACGGTCTGTGTGCAAGATTGCCTTGAAGTGCTTGATAGGAGCTTGGCGTAGACTTTTGTAGACTCGGAAACTGTGTCTGGAGAATGACCTGAGCACTTGATCCAGAGGCAAGCTGTGTGCGATCATTGCCTTTCGAAGAAGACTCCACATGCTTCTGATATGATTCTGCGGAGCCAGTACCAAATCCGTCATTGATGGCTCCTGACGCCAGCAGAAGTTTCCAGACCTCCTTTTCACACTCCCTCATCTGACGAGTAAGTGTCGATTGTTGTTCTTCCTGTTCACTTGTATCATCATCAAGATCTAGAAGTTCGGAAATTCTGCGTGCGAGATTCTTCTTCTCCATTTTGAGCTGTTGGTGCTTTACTGAAAGTGTTCGTAGTCCTTCGTATGCTTTCTCCATGTCCAGGATACGTACCCGTTCTCCCCTCATACTCCGAGGAACAGTTCTGCCCGAATCAGTATATTCCATGCAGTCAACTGTGCTCTGTAGCTTCAGGTAACTAACACGCTCAAGATAGCTGTTCAGAGTATGTGGGTTAGATAGATAACGATTGACTATGAGTTTTTCGTCTCCAGTAAATGTAGAAGATGGCGTTGCTTGTTCTTGAACCATGGTCGAAGGCGAGCCTGTAGGGAAGGGCGACTGAGCTCTGTCCACAGCATTTTTGGATATTGGCCGAAGTGGGCTTCCAACCCGGGGGATTCTTTCTTGAACATCGTTCGCTGTGGACGCCTTGGTTTCGAAATCAGGAATACCTTGCCACTTTGGACTCGTGGGCGCCTTTCCCACTTGGCAACAGATTTTTACTATAGGTGGAGAAGGTTCGCTTTCCTTTATTGCATCCAGAATCATATCTTCGTCATCGTCATCTGAATCTTCAATGATGGTTCGTTGAATATGTTTTTGCTGTACTGCTGGTTTTGTGGGAGTGGATGAGCGTTGCTTGATCTCAGGACTGGCAGTTCTTTGGATCGGTGATCTTGCAACTTGAATTTTTGGACGAGCATGTAAAGGACTGAAGGGGCTCTGCTTCTTTTGCGATTCTGCTGATTTCTCAGAGGCTGTGAGCCTTTGTACCGTTGGTAGTGTATCGCTAATCGAGGAAACGCGACTAATACTTTTGCGAGTACGAGTCTCTGTCCTACAAATCATCTGAGTAACTTCGAACTCCTTCAAAGCTGCTTCTTGAATCTCGATCATCGGTCTTGCGGCTCTTGGATGACGGATCGAACGTTCCTGTTGTGATCGAGATGGGACGATCTCGTCAATGTCCATAAAACCTTCTGCCATGCCTGTATCCTCCTCAACTTTTTGTGGTTTCGAATACGACCTTTGAGGGCGTTTCTTTACAGAGCTTCCAGGCATCTCGTCACTCTTCCGTTTTTTGGAAGATCTGGGAAGTGGTTCTGGTCGAGCTGCAGCAGATGGTGTCCAGACTACTTTAGGTTTGCCAAAAACAATTTCTGTGCTGCTGGAGCGCGATACAGGATCTGACGTAGAATTGTCGCCCGTAAGGTCCACAGATTCTATGTTCCTAAGAGTGTGTTCGATTGTCGGCCGAGGCGTTCGCCGAGGCGTCTGAGGCGTCTGAAATCCGTCTAGTCCTGGGGGTATCCTTCGTACGGTGGATTTTGACGACGGCGTTCCTACTTCAAAGAATTAGGATAATAATGTTTATGAAGGCTTGCTTGACGAACCACTCTGATCACTCCTCAAAAACTCTGCATAGCCCACCGTCAACGATGAAGACGTCGCCACTGATCCTGTTGTAGAAGCTGGCGTAGCAACTTGACGCTGGCTCATTATCCCTGCCATTGTTACCCTCTCACCTAAGCTATGTCTTCCTATCACTTCAACGCCCGAAGTCCGGGAGTTCTCTCGTGATAGCACATTCGAATTTGTTGGCGGTAAAGACGGTCGTGCAAAATCAGTCTGCACAGGTGGAAGTATAGGACGGTTCCGCACAGGACTTCGCACAGGGCTCGAAAATTCCTCCTCAAAATCCTCCTCTCGAAATCCAAGGTCTTCTAGGTCGACCACCGGTGGAACAGGCAACGTTCGCTGCGCGCCCACGGGCGGAGTAACAGTGTTCGAAGTTAACCAAAAGAGCTGAACGTCGAGATTATTCCGAGTCATGAGGCTGTTCTAACATTTGGAAATCTCAGAGAACCCATTAGTATTGGTTGCGAAGTGTTGGTGGGAGCTCGAATTGTGTATTTGTTCTGGTTGTTGACGGATCTTGATGCTTTCCGCGTCGTTATCGCACGCGTTGAGGTGAAGGCGAGGTCCGTCACATGACCGACCCACAATCTCGTGTACTTTCTCGTACCTAACGATGAAACCTTCAATAAATGTTATTTTTTCGCCAATATTCACTAATCATGGTTCAATCATACGATAGATATCTAGAACTAAGCGCCGAGGTACATTGTTAATTCGTTGTGGGCTACGTGAGATAAATGACTTTGTTTCCATGTTTGAAAGTGTTTTCATGTTTCCAGCAACCTGCATCACGCATAGACTTTGTGGACTCCGATAACCCACCCTAAGGTTCTAATATTTGTGACTTCCTTTTGCAGTATGCTCATTTCTTGAGTAAGTGTACTACCTCCGTATGAGTGTTCTGTTTCCAAACTGATATGCTCTTGAAATGAGAAGGGAATACTGAACAGAAGCATCTCGACGCCAAATCTTGAATCATAAGCGAGCCGCAAGATTAATGATTACAGTTGATATCAACTTTAAAAGCGTTTGAGTGTCATTACACGAGCTTCGGAATATCATCCTTTGAACGTGACGTGGAGAGCTTCCCCAATTGTATCCTTGTTAGTACTGGAGCGTTAGCTTTCTGTTATCGAAAGTGCATGGAATAATTGTCGAAGGGAAGATAACAAAGAATTATCAGATTTAACCAACAAAATATCTTCTACAGAACCTGAATAACTTCTATCTAATCGAGCAGTCTCAAAATACTCAACAACAACCACTGTCGTATTCAATTGACAATCCACAATTCAATCCCGAATATCTCTAAACCCCACAAACATCTCCCGCCGCACCAAACGAAACCTTCCTCACCTCCCTTCTCGCTTCCCCGCCATCCATCCCCATAGCCCATCGCCTCCTTTCCGAGTCATGTACCACGCGACCACATGACGTCCCCACCTTGGCCAAACACACACAAAAACAAGACAGACACAAGGACAAACATGGAGGGCGAAAGCTTGGAGGAGCTAGCTTGTGAGGGGGAAATGGGATA
>JBAMDN010001276.1:0-10386 GCA_037074945.1 Tetracladium marchalianum
TGGGATATCAGTATCAAAGTCAAGCCAGTTGCTATGGACGAGAGGGGTGTTCACTCGTGCTTGTAGAGCCTCCTCCAATAGCAGAGACATGGTCCCTGATCAGCTTCTGCCAATCACTGCTTCCATAATAGATGGGGTAGCCATCGTCATGGGTGGTACCCCAATTGGGGAGTGACTCTCCCCACTGCCAGTACATGTCTCCTGCGAGGCCACTATTCTGCAGGCCGCGTGCATCAGATTGCCAGGAGCTCATGACGGTTTGCTTGCCGGATTTGATCCCATATTCCTCTGCTACGCAAGGTTTGCCCGCAGCGGCGCAGGCAGCAGCGTGGTTCTTGAACCAGTCGTTTCCTCCAGGATTGGCGGAAAGTCCCCAGGCGTCGGTGTACAGATGGAAAGTACCAAAGTCAAGAGTCTGGTGAGCTATTCTTTAGCCCTGTTATGCATATGCTCTAAGTTGCGGTGCTCGCTTACTGAGATCTTGAGTGTTTTGGGGAGAGGTGATGTGTTCTGCATCGTTTCCCATTCCGCGGGAAGAATGGCTCGGACTGGTTCGTCGAAGTTGCAGAAAGGCGTTGCTTTTGCCGGAGGATCTGCTGTATGGGTGCTTGTATGGATGAACATACGTCCTCGTACTGTACAAATTGGGAATGCTGTATCTCTCTGATGTTGTTTTGTTTGTGTATGGGGTACAGTATATTGGTGGTGGGAGTCGTCGATGGTCAAGAGCTAGTCAAGATCACCGCAATCGTAGATGGCAACCCCACATCTGCAGCTGCAGCTTGAAACGTGGTGGATTGCGAGAATGTATTAATATTTTCACCTTTACATGTTAATACCGTGGACATGTCCAAGTGTTCTCCTGCTTTTCACGGGGAACCCGGTGCCAAAGCAGGGTAATACCATGGAGAGATACTGAAGAAGGGGCAATCGAAGCGAGAGTGGTCGAAGGAGGGAAAACTTAAGGCACCAGTTTAGTTCTCCTGTGCTTCGCTGCTCAGCAATCGTTTCAAGGGTCCTGCTACTTGTTCGCGAATTCAAAGGAGGGGTTTGAGCTGTCAAAATACCGGTAGCAGTTTGAGGTAAAGGTTCTGCGATGGGCGAATGAGGCGAGCATTTGCTCGAGTAGCGAGCGGGAGGGAGCGGGAAGATGGCGTGAGTTTTTCTTGTCAGTTGAGATCATGGAGTATCCTTGATGCGGCGAGTCAATCGAGACCATTCGGGAGAAGACTGCGCAAGAATACTTTGACGTGTCCTCAATTGACACAGGTTTCGTCTGAACTCTGTTGTTGATATCGCTGGCATAAATTCGATGAGACCTTCTAGAATGAGGAGGCCGTCAGAAAGAATAGGAATTGTCTGAAGTCGTTGCGAACGTGAGCGTGCGCGTCCAGAGGGAGTACAATACTCGGGTACAGCTTCATTCAGTGAGACGAGGTGATCTATCTCCATATCTTGATTGTTGTGTTCGAGTCAAGTTCTTCTCGAACTTTGCCTACCTTGCGAATCTCCATACTCGAACAATTCTCCAAACTCAGAGCTCAAACCACGAGGTTTCTAGCTCCATGGAAGTGGATGTATCGCCGGATCGGAATGCTTTGAAAGGACAAGAGGACGAAAGGAAAGCGATGTTCCATTGTTTGCTGACCTCAGCGCGATGTAACATCGTTGAACTTGCCTTCTCCTCGTTTGCTGTTCTTCATCCTCATCCCAACACAATGGTTCCGCAAGGGTTTTGACCGCCATGTGCTGGACCGGGATTCGAGATGGAAGAGGAAGGAGGACGGAGGCGCCGATTTGCCGAAGCTTAACAAAAGAAACAATTAGAAACAATTTACCCAGATCGATCAATTCGACCTGACTGTGAAGATACCTTCGTGGCCTGGCTGGCCAAGTCAGAAGGAGGCAATTGACGGAAGTTGCAAGGAAATTTCCCTCGTCCAGAGGAGAACCCATGCTAATGATCACGTCGAGGTAGGTCACGATGCTTGTGTGACACCATCTCTCCGCTGTCCAGAAAGCTGGTCGACCTCACCACAGAACCTCAAACCTGCAGCGAACAAGACCAAAAGTCTAGACTCCAAGCAGAATCGTGTAAACGACATCAATCTCTGGTCTTGACGTGTGTTCTGGACCCCAGAAAGTCACGATATACGGTTGATGAAAAGAGTGGTGATGATGGCAACATGTTGAGAAGTTGAGGTTGTGTGCGCAGTGCTTGCAGCAAGTCCCGCGTGGCCTCGGCTGCTGCAGTGAGATGAGATAACTCATGGTGCTTTGTTGGTGGGGTTTTCCCACACCGAGGTGTCGCTTTCTGCAGTGTGGAATGATTGAAGAGCAGAGCGAAGCTTCCTGTGGCTGGGTGCTGTGCTTGAGTTGTGGAGGTGCAATGCAGCTTCGTATCCGCCATTGTGCCATTGTGCCATTTGACTTTCACCGCTTTGCTCTCTTTCAGATAGACTACAGCAGTACTCAATATCTGATGATGCGTTATTTGCTCGTGGGCGCGCGCTGGCAAGGCAATCAACGGAACCGAAAGAGTATAGCACCGTCGGAATATCGAAGTTAATATTGTCAAACATCGCCAGGCAGCCGTGATGAAACTTGCAAAACGAAAAAGACCGAGGAAGAACTTGTGATACCTTCTGCAGGACAATAAGCAAAAAATGGGTTGAAGTTATGCTTTCATGTCACAGATTACCAGCTATGAGTGGCCACTTCACCATCCCATTGGCTGAAGAGAGAGATGAACGAACAACGACTCGCCAATTTCCGTGGCTTCAAATGAACCAAGAGTCTCAGATCGCGAATCAGAGGGCAGAAGCGACGGGATATGCAGACTTCAGGAGTCGAACTCACTCGATTCATTCAACTCAGCTGCTTGCTAGCAAGTGGCAGTTGCAGAAACTCGGGACTTGGGCTTCGGGACTCAGGAGACATCTGATATGTTTGTTGATTTCACATCTCGCACCACCATCAGGCGAGACAGAAGAAGCATCACGATGTAAAGTTGACGGCGGTCGACCTTTCTTCGACCCCGTCAGCCCTAGAGGAAAAGCCGTCCATTCAGATAGAACCATTCAGACAACCTGCTTGCTCCCATGCAATGCAGACGGGTGCTGCATCATGCTCATGCTCATGCCCTCCTTCCCTTCAGCCCTATAGACTTTGGATAAGATCACCATTGCCATGGCTGCTGCTTCATAACTCTCTCCTCGTCAGTCGTCATCTCTCTCGAGAACAACCCTCGTCTGCTCCACAACGAGGGTTACAACGATGTTGTGCATAACTCCCCTCACCATGCCCGAGCTTCTAGAACGTCTCTCGACCCTCGCCAACTCCATCATCAAGGCGATGAAAGGGGTCATGGGAGTGCTGAAGATGACGCGAGTGGAGAGAAATGCCAAAAGCTTAGAGGTTAAAGTTGCTGACGACAAGGTATGGCAACGTGGTGCAGCAGGGCTGAGGCTGTGTTCTTGTGGATGATTATGGGGGATTTGACCGGGGAGCGAGCAACATAACACACACAAAAGTATATTGTTTTAGTGGGGTCCATGACCGTGGGTGTACAGTAGTTTGCAATGAACCCAGCAGCAGAAGCACAGCCAGGTTCTTGAGCCAATTTTTGATTGTTGATGTGTAGCTTTTCGAGATCTCGAGAATTATATATCTTCGCGACGCTGCCGCTTCAGACTTTCTCGAAAACAATACCTAACCGAAGCCGACAACCGCTGCACTGTACCTACCGCTCACCCAAATCTCAACAACGCCACACCTGATACGTGGGTAGGAAAACCGTTTGATACCAGCTGAAAGAAACGCTTTGGGCTTTTCCAATCTCGGGACCGTCGATTCGGTTGCCATTGCAAGCTTACCTCGCCTGCGATTCCACGGCTAGATATCATTACATTTAAGTAACCTTGCGCGTCCGTGGGCAGCCGCCTGTCAGAAAAACAAAAGTTGCCTCTGTCTACTCTACTACCGGCAGGCGGAGCTTTCACCACAAGTCGAGCTTCCTTTTCGAACCAGGAAGAGGAGAAATATTGGACATCAACAAGAAGATATACTATGGCTTCAGCGTCAATCCATTTCATGAGCAGGATAGAGAGCAAAAGCCAGTGAGTAAGATTTTGAGTCTTTGATAGCACATACCCTTCAAGATCATCATCCTTGCTTGGACCGCTCTCCGGCTTCTGATCCGCCTGCCCCTTGATTGCGGCCGCTGTGCAAGCGAAGATCGTCTCCCTTCGGACGCCCTCCATTCCTTTTTCATGCCCATTAATCTCGGAATATCATGGCAACTGCCGAGAGACGATTGTCGCTTGTGTTGCACTTGTGATTCCGACCTTTCTGTCTTTGGTGTACTGTCTTCCCCATTCCGAACTCCCCTGCTTTTCCATACCTGCCTTTCTTGCCCTTCCTTGCTCCCGCGATGCTTTTCCATCTCGACTTGAGATCCCACCACCTGCCGAGGCTCCAGCTCACAAACTCTCTCTAGCAGTCCCACGCCGCCAACGACCCTACAATTGAAGCACCGAAGCTGGATCGCGGGGAAGAAGGCACAGATTCCACCATTCACGGACCCGGGTAGACCATGCTTGGGGAGGAACCAAGGCCCAGAAATGCAGGCAGACAGCAATAATAACACGCAAGCCGTCAGGGCGAGGAGGGCAAGTCGTCCGAAGGTCAAGTAAGCACTTCGTTCCCAGCAACACCCACGACCGCCGCCCTCACTGAGCAGCTTCCCCCATGTGATTGCGTATTCATCTACTAATCCGCGCTCTTCAGGACCGGATGCAACAATTGCAAGAATCGAAGAGTAAAATGCGACGAATCGAGACCTCAGTGTAATAAATGTGTGCGCTCGGGGAGGGTGTGCGAGGGATATCCGGCATACAGACGCGCGAGTGGTGAAGCCGCCATAGCAATCGCTCCTCGGCCACAGCACGTTGCTTCACAATCAAATGTCTCGTCGTCCTCAATTTCGTTGGCTTCAAATTCGAGAAACGCACTGGTCAAGAAACCAGCAACTCGTCCCATTCAAAAACCATCCCGTCCCACCCCACCGCCGACGCCGTTAGCAGAAGCTAGCAGCATCATCAAGCTCGAGCCTACCCTCTACGAACCCGGAGGCTTTGGATTTAATACACAGGAGGGACAGTACTTCCAAGTCTTCCGCACGCACACGGCCAGCGAGTTATCCGGCTTCTTTGGTTCGGACTTTTGGACGCGCAGTGTATTGCAAGAAAGCCATGCGGAGGCTTCGATACGACATGCTGTGGTAGCGTTGGGAGCTCTATACAAGACCTTAGAGAAGGCATCAGAATCACCGCCAGGATCTCCGAGCGATAATCATCACCATTATGATGCGGCACCTGCACATTACAATTTTGCGTTACAGCAATACTCGAAGGCCGTCACACGGTTAAGAGAAGCGATACAGAATAAAGAGACTAGATCGCATCGCACAATCTTGATTTCCATCGTACTATTTACCTGCTTTCAATCGTTTACCGGAGATCACAGGTCTGCGATCTTTCAGATTCAACATGGTTTAAGTCTCCTAGAGGAACGACGCCAGGAACACAACCAACCGCTAATCTGTCGTCGGGAGGACGTGGTTGAGGATGAATTGGTACAAATCTTCACCCGTCTGGCAATTCAGGCCAAATCATATGATATGGCTTTCCACTTTCCACATCCATATGTCATTCGATTGACGCCTCAGCCGAATACTAACTCACCACCGTCTCCCTCGTCACCATCAAACAGCTCAACGATATCAGATCTTGGACCACCAATACCTGACGTCTTCTCCACCTCCCAAGAAGCACGCACCTCTCTCGACTCACTATGTGAACGAATAATGCGCTTCAATGAAGCACTTTCCTCCTATTACGCCGGACCTAATAATATCCTCCCTTCTTCCATCAAATCATCCGGACTCGGCTTCCGAACCCAGCTCGCCCAATGGTCCGCCGCATTTGAACCCCTCCTAACCTCTCGTCGTCACCCAGGCGTAAGCAATACTGAACGAGCCGGTATCAATGTCCTCAAAATGATCTCTATAATGACAACCGTCCTCTTCCTGATGGGCTTCTCAACCTCCGAAATGGATTTTGACAACTTCACACCCCACTTCAAAGAAATCGTCGACCTGTCCAAAGAATTGGTCGTAGACGAAGAACTCTCCTCCGCTCAAGCCCGCTGCGGCAACGAGGCCACATGCCGACATAGAGATGGGCAATCGAGGGGCTATCATACCATGAACCCCAACCAACACTTCCCCGGCCTAACATCACACCAACCAGGCGCTTACTGCGAACCTGAAAGCTACTCCCACATCAAAGCCTCCTTTGCTCTCGACCTCGGCATTATTCCCCCTCTCTTCGTCGTCGCCACTAAATGTCGTGACCGCCGTCTTCGGCGTGATGCGATTCGTATCTTGCTCTCCTCGCCCCGCCGGGAGGGAATGTGGGACTCTATCCTCAGTGGTAGAGTAGCGAATTGGATCATGGAGATTGAAGAGGATGGCATGATGCCGTTTGCGTTGTGGGGACCGCCAGCGGTGGAGATTGTGAGAGACGAGAAGAGAGTGATGGTGAAGGAGATTTTGTTTGATTTGCAGAGGAGAGAGGCAACAATTAGGTGTGGGACGAGGGGTGCGAGGGATGGAGATAGGGATGAGAGGGTTCAAGAGACTTTCATTAATTGGTGAGGGAGGGTGAAAGAGAGGTGATATGTGCCTGTGTGTGTGATGAGCGATGATTTTATGTGCGATGTTGGCCATCAATGGATATTGGGCGGATTTTCATATTTCCAGGGTTGAGATTAAGCTTGGGGTTTCTGGGAGGTCATATGGGAGGTCTTTTGGATTTTCTATCTGAATGGACTGGGTTGAGTAAGTTGGATAAGTGAGTGAAGTGCTAGGATGTGGACGTTATATACCCGAATAGCTTCGCTTAGGGAGTGTGTGGTTGTGGAAGAAGATCAAATCAAATAGTTACTATATCTATCTATTTGAAAATTTATTGACATGTCTGGTTCTCATGGCGGCTGTTCTTTGTGTTGGCATTACCGCAATCAATCCTCTATATTCTTCCTAGAAGGTAGCACTCTAGAATGATCTCTCTCGCATTTCTCCACTTGTTTTGTGCCTCGCTTGCACGTCTCTTCTCTGAACCAACCAGATTCTCCTTCGCAACTTCACGCAATGAGAATGTAATAATATACAAAGTACAGCACAGCGTCAACAGTACTCAAATGCTTACAATATTACTCCGTTCTTACACACCTTCACTTCTCAAATCAGCATAACCGGCAAACATCCTCCCCATTTCCATCTCAGCCAAAGGCTTATTCAAAACAAGCACTTTTCTGCACCCCTGCTGTTCCCTTTTTCCAGCTCAAATGGCTGACCTCGGCTAACTGCCAGCCTCATTGGTAGATATGACTTCAAGCTTACTTTTTGATATCCACAATCTGCCCAGTAAGTGTTGATTGTAATTTTAAAGTTTACGAGCGGTGCATGTGGTTAAAGGGTGTGCATTGGCTGTGCTGGGGCTGATTGTGAGTTGGGATTGTTAATTAAAGGACCCTTAGGATTTGGAGTGGGGAGCTACGGTAGGAGCTACTCTTTAGCTTGCTTTCATCTCACCTCACATTTATCCTGTTCATTCGACTCAATTTACTATACCTATCGACACTCGAGATACACAAACAAACACAAGCCAAAATGCACATCTCAACCCTCACAACGCTTACAACCCTCCTGCTCTCCGCGGCAACTACAACCAACGCTCAAGTCTCCCTCAACTCCATCATCGGCACGTCTGGCTGCGCCGACAACAGCGGTTTCGCAACATGTATGAATGACAGCGTGAGCAAGAGTAAGACGTGTAAAGAAGGCGCCAGTGGGTCGAAAGAGCAGGATCAATGCTCTTGCACTGCCGCTGTCGAGAGGTTGAATTGTTTTGGGAAGAGTTGTTGGAATAAAGTATGCTTTCCTCCGCCCTGCACCCTTCTCTAAGTTTAACCTTATACTTCCTCCCGGCCACCCTCGCCCTATCGTAGCTAGGTACTAATGTACCAATGTATATGAGCCTTGCGAATTGAATAGCAGTAACTAATATGAACGTGTGGAAAAATAGATATACTCTTGCGAATACCAATCCCTCGTCGCGCTGTACCTCAGCTGTCCACTCGCAAGCTTCGAAGACACAATCCCATTTTGGCCATCACCAAGTGGTGCACCAGGAGGATGTTCATGCAATACAGGACAAGTCGCGTTGGCGACTTATAATGCCACCGCGCGATCGACGGAGTGTGTGAAGGATGCTGCGAAGTCATTGAGTGATGTGATTAATAAATCGTTGGGTTGTGCTTGTTGTACTGCGAGTGTTGCGTTTTCATCGTATGTGTTATTCCCTCCCCCTTTTCCAATTCTCTACCAATCACTCCCCAATTCCAATTCGTTTTCCCTCAGAACAATTTTTTTTCAAAGACTGACGCGACTGCTATGAAACAGCTTCGCAAACATCTGCCCAACCACAGACCCAACACTAATCGGCCAGTCCAACATCACCGCCCTCCTGACCTCCAAATTCTCATGGGACAGCTGCAGCGCCCCCTTAGCTAAATACAACTGCACCACTGATCTTGGCTTCGCGCCTCAAGCTAATGGTTCCGCACTCTACAATCCGAGTAATTTGCCAAAAGCTGGAACGGCTACATTGAGTAATATTCCTGGGGAATTGCAGACACCGGTTAGTGCGACGTATACTTGGAGTGCGGCTGGGAGCCAGTGGACTGTTACCGCTGTGGGAAGTGATGGGAAGGCTATTGCTGGTCCTACGGGAAGTGGGACGGGTACGGCGACCGCGGCGAGTGCGAGTGCGACGGGGACGAATGCTGCGGGGAAGTTGGGAGTGGGGATGGGTGTGGGAGGGGTCGTGGGTCTGATGGCTGCTTTGGTGATTTAGGGTAATATCTACTTAGGTGGCTTCGTGAAGATAGGTGAGTAGAAAGAATGCGTGTATTGTTGATGTTTGACTATATCCCTGTGAGACTTTCTTCCTGGGTTATTGCATCTGTTTTAGCGAGTTGGACTGTTGAATATTCTATTGGGGACTGTTCTATCTCTTTGCCGAGATTCTGATGAGTGGTCTGGTCAATCTCTTGCTCTAGTGAGCTAGATACATCTTCCTTGAAATTTTGTTCTCAGTCGGGTCACTCCAGCGAGTGTAATGAATTTTCCCACCATTTATATTTCTCACTACAAAACCTCGATACCATTTCCTCTATGTTAAAAATCACGCCTCGACCAAAAAAACACACATATCAACACACACATCACGATCACCTCCCCTTCACCGGCAGGAACCACCAACTCTCCATCCTCCCCATCAAATGTTCCAAACTTCTCCTCCTCAATTCTTTCTCCGCCCACTCATGCATCTCCCTCTCCTCCTCCACATCCTCTTCCGGATAAAACGGCCCTCTCAACACCATCCCCCCAACCAACATCGTCCTTCCCACCACCCTCCCCTTAACCCTCTCCTTCACCTCACCCATCCTGACCCTATTGAAATCTCCAATCTCAGCACTATAATCCCGCACAAACAACCCTCCTCTGCCCTCTGCAAGTAACCAGTCCGGGATATAGTGAACGCGAACGCAGCAGCGATAGCCGATGTCGATTCTTTCCCAGGCGTTGGTGCCTGGGCAGCCATTGGAGAGTAAGGAGATTTTGGATTGTGCCCAGTTGTTTTGGGCAGTTTGTTGAGTGGTGCTGAGGGTTTGATATTGTGATTGACGGAGGGACATTTGAATGTCGTACGGGGTGGTGTAGTGGGATTTTGGTGGGGGGAGGGTGGTTTGCGTGCCTAGCTTGGAGGCACTGTTGTTATTTGAAGAGGGTTTTGCCATTGGTCGCGGGTTGTCGCGAATGAGGTTTGTGGCTGGAGCTTGAACTTGATCTTGAGATGGCCGTGATGATGAAGGCCCTATTCTATTGCTTGAGCTCGGAGGAGTAGTTGTGGTAGCACGTGAGGAGGGTGGGTGATATTCTGTAGTTCTGGTTCTGGTAGTTGATGCTTGATGAGGTTGTGGTCGGTCGTGAACACGCGTGAGTCTTCTTGGAGCGTCTGAGTCGTTTTCATCACGCTTATTAGTTCCATCTCTTTCTTTTCCGCTGGATTTACGATCGAGATGTAAAAGGGAGAAGAGTTTTGGAAGCTGTTGTTCTGTTTCCTCGGAGTGTTTGGAATTTTTGCTGAGGTTGTCGTTGGACATTTTGTGTGTTCTTTGTCTTTTGTCAAGAGTCAGTTGATGCGGTTTGGTGAAGGTGCTTTGATATCTTGGGGGGTTCAGGGAGAGAAGGAAGAT
>JBAMDN010001277.1:0-13958 GCA_037074945.1 Tetracladium marchalianum
TGAGTCGTGGCTCATGAAGCATAAGCACGTGGTATTTAAGAAGGATCTACTTGTTCAAAAGATGGGATCAAGGCTTTTACTATGCGATTCACCACCCATCCAAATTCCCATCCGTCTTAATCTCATAAGGATCACTATCAACCCGACTAACATCAATTTCAAACTCCGTCTCCATCCCTTCCCAAGTATCCGCAGTCACCTGGTCAGCAATGGTTTTCTCAACCTCCGCAAACAGAAGCGGTGACATCCTCGACTGCAAGTATCCTCTTTCCGTATTGCTGTGAAAGGCAGTAATGACACATCGTCCGGCCTCTGTGGCAGCGAGAGCTTCATGATGACTGAGCTCCCCCGTGAAGAGCAAATCCACATCTAATCCGTTCAAAATCGAACCTCCGGAACCAGCGCATATCCCCACACTGCTGATTTTGATATCACCTTTCTGGCCAACGGGAACAGATTGTGGCGTGGCTACTGAGAGGCCTTGGAGCCTCGTTGGGTTGTTCATCATATCAGGTGCCATGGAACACAGATTAATCCGTGCTCGTGTGATGAGGGTGCGAAGATCTTGAGGTTCAGAAAAGCGAAGGATACGGCCATATCCTGCCTCTTCGAAACCCTGTGGTGGGTTGTTGACAGGCGTGATAATTGAGCTTTTGTGAGCGTCGATGGGGTCTTTGCTAAAATTGAGAGTGTCAGTGAAGAATCTGTCAGGAGATCAGGAGACTAACTCCATAGCTGGATCGACTTCTGTGGTCAGTACATCTACTAGCCAGGAGTTTAATCCGGCGGGCGCAGCGTCGACTGCTGTGTGAGGACTGTATACACTAATTCCTTCTTGAGCTAGTCTGAGAAGAGTGTTTTGCTGTGTGTTGGCGAGGGTGAAGGATTTGAGAGGACGGAAAATTATTGGATCTGTGAATAAGAGTCAACAATACTCTCGTATCGATGATACTTAGTAGAAAATTTGTACGGTAAGCAATGATGATCGAATCTTTCCTGGCAATGGCTTCATCTGCTACAGCTTTGGTGAGGTCGACAGTAAGGAGCGCAGAGTTGCGGAGGTTGTTGTCTCGACGGTATGGTGCTTCGAGGAGAACTAATTAAATGTTAGGACTACTCGATACAGATATACGAGGATCATTCAGAACTTACGTCCAGTATTATCAAAACTCTTGTCAGCTATGCTCTCCGGATATCTGTGAGCGTCTATTAGCTGTATCCCTCAAATTTGAAATGAATTTTTGAACTTATGAACTTACAAGCTTCTCATCGCAGACACCACGGCCCGAGTAAAGGGAGCAACATTAGATGTAGGACTGGACATTGTTGATAGTCTCCTGAAAGTTCTTTGAAAATTCATGACATCTCAAGCTTTGCAGTTGTGATGGTGAAGACTCGCTTGGCAAAGAAAGTGAGTGAGTGGAGTTGGAGATGCAGATATCGGGTCTTGGCTTTTGATTTCGCATCATCGCAGAATAGTTTACTTCCTTCAGACACTCCACACAAACTCTCCAACACATTTAAAAAAACAAAATTCGCACCTATGGCAGAAATTGGTGTGTCCGCCTCTGCGCTCAAGCTCAAAATTGAGCAGCAATTACAAACGACCCACGTTGAAATTGAAGACATGTCTGGTTTGTCCAAATCCACCCCGCCATGCCCCTCCTTTTGCTGTTGCATATGTTAAAATTTGTTGCTTGAACAGGAGGATGTGGACAAGCTTACTCGGCCATCATCGTGTCGCCGTTATTCGACAAGAAGACTACGCTCGCAAGACATCGATTGGTCAATACGGCTTTGAAGGCTGAGGTTGCGGCCATCCATGCTTGGACGCCGAAGTGTTATACGCCTGAGCAGTGGGAGAAGCAGGGAGGTGGAGTAGTTGCGCCAGGGAAGGCGACAACAGGGGAGGTTGTCAGCGGGGTTGATGCTTGAAGGCATATGGGATGATAGCCACGAGGCAAAGAGGACGTCAATAAAAGGTGGGAGACAGGAAGGGTGGAAGTCAGGCACAAGCAAGAGGGCAATGAGAGGCTCCAAGAAGGAAGGGGGAAGGTTCTGTTGTATCAGAGATTCAGAGTATATCTGGTTGATCAAGGAAGGATCAGATGGATACACAGTACGGTGAGATATGGGTTTGCACATATCTATCATGAGGGGAAGGCTAAAAGATGAATATGCAAAGGGAAAATGCAGCATGATTGCTGTACTCATAACTTCGAAGGGTCTATGATTCCCATTCTCTTCCCATGCAAGATAGAACATCTTCTGTGCGATAAGCTCTCTTCCAGCCATAGAGCTTCAACAATGGTCCATAAAATATGTTGCCGTCGCCTATTCATCAATTTCCCTGGTTCTCGTCTCCATGTCTGCTCTTGGCGTATACGCATGCCTTTGGCATCTTAGTCTTGACATTTCCTCCTGAGAATTACACAAATTCCGGCCATCAGGGTCGAGTCTCTGGCGTTGATGGAAAGTGTTTTCAATGAGTCTCGGCAGGTTGTTGTTTTATAGTGAATTGATTCATCAGCTTGTCTTGTTCATACGCTGAGCAACAAGACTGAAAACTGCAACAGAAGACATGAAAAGAACGATGTTGTAAAACTTTGAACAAGCATAATCAGCATCGAATAGAGTCAATGGGTGATACGATTGAGGACTCACAGCACTTCGAGAGTATGCACTTTCTTCCGCTTTGGATCTTGCTTCCTTGATGATTTGACGAAAGTTTGGGAGGTTTGCCTTTGACATTTTCAGTGGGATTGTGATATTAATTTCAATAAGGAAGACTCACCATCTTGGGGAAATCAATCTCTTTGCTATTTCAGAGTTGCGATGGACGTTTCACTTGAGATGTTGTGACAAGGTTCACAGGTAAAGGGAAGATTGACTTGATCTCGCTTGGTGGACGAAATACGGCGGCCTGCAAAGCTCTTGGCGTTTTCGTCAACACCGAAAGGCTGAAGCTGTCAACTTGCGGAACAGCACCGCTTATGAACAAGCCAACATCTACGATAACGAAGTGATCCTCCAAACTCGTCCGCGGAATTTGACAACCAAAATTGATACGAGACAACCCTTCAATCATCGCCATTGATCATATACTCGACTGTCTGTCCCACATACAGATTAAGACTCAAGGCGCAAGGGGCGTATGAGGGGCAGTTCCTCAAGTCGCCATCAGTGTGAGAGATGGCAGTAAACAGGATCAAAGGGGCCTTCGCGGCACCCAAGAAGGGCGAAACTTTCGAGTTGAGAGCAGGACTAGTATCTCAATATGCGTACGAGCGCAAGGAAGCAATCCAGAAGACAATTATGTCCATGACCTTGGGCAAGGATGTCTCTGCACTATTTCCAGATGTTTTGAAGAACATTGCAACACCTGATTTGGACCAGAAGAAGCTGGTATATCTTTATTTGATGTGGGTCTGGCACTTCGGCTTGGGATATTTGAAAGTGCTTGCGCTGATATATGGACAGGAACTATGCCAAATCGCATCCCGATCTGTGTATTTTAGCGGTCAATACCTTCGTACAGGATTCTGAGGATCCAAATCCACTGGTACGAGCACTTGCAATAAGAACAATGGGCTGTATAAGAGTGGACAAGATGGTCGATTATATGGAGGAACCACTACGGAAAACGTTACGAGACGAATCGCCCTATGTACGAAAAACAGCCGCTATTTGTGTGGCAAAGTTGTTCGATCTGAACCCGACAATGTGTCTGGAAAACGGTTTCTTGGAGACCTTGCAAGAGATGATCGGAGATCCAAACCCAATGGTGGTTGCGAACTCGGTCACGGCTTTGGTAGAAATCAACGAGACATCCCCAGAAACAAAAGCACTTCGTGTCACACCAACTACTTTGAAGAAGATGCTGATGGCATTGAACGAATGTACGGAATGGGGACGAGTCACTATTTTGTCAACTCTGGCAGACTACAAAGCGCATGATGTCAAGGAGTCGGAGCATATCTGCGAGAGAGTCGCTCCTCAATTCCAGCATGTCAATCCCAGTGTTGTATTGGCCGCGGTCAAGGTTGTATTCTTGCACATGAGACAAGTCAACCCAGAATTGTCAAAACAATACCTGAGAAAAATGGCGCCACCTCTAGGTATTTATAGATTTGGAAAATGCACTATGTTATGCTAACTTTAGACAGTAACTCTTGTTGCATCCGCACCCGAGGTCCAATATGTTGCTTTGAAGAACATCGATCTGCTTCTTCAAGCGAAGCCAGATATCCTCAACAAGGAACTTCGAGTTTTCTTCTGCAAATACAACGATCCTCCATATGTCAAGTTGCAGAAGCTGGAGATCATGGTACGGATAGCAAACGACAAGAATGTGGACCAACTTTTGGCCGAGTTGAAGGAGTATGCATTGGAGGTCGACATGGACTTCGTCAGACGAGCAGTCAAAGCCATTGGCCAAGCTGCTATAAAGATTGAGAGCGCTAGCGAGAAGTGTGTCAACACCCTACTGGATCTGATTGCTACCAAAGTCAACTATGTTGTTCAAGAAGCGATTGTTGTCATCAAGGACATTTTCCGAAAGTACCCTGGCTACGAGGGAATCATTCCTACTCTTTGCAAATATATTGATGAGTTAGACGAACCAAATGCAAGAGGAGCACTGATTTGGATTGTGGGAGAGTATGCTCAAAAAATCAGCAATGCCGATGAAATTCTGGCTGGTTTCGTTGATGGTTTCATGGAAGAGTTCACTCAAACGCAGTTGCAAATCCTTACCGCTGTGGTCAAGTTGTTCTTGAAGAAACCAGACAGCAACCAGAGTTTGGTGCAGAAAGTTCTTCAGCAAGCCACAGCCGAAAACGACAACCCAGATATCCGTGACAGAGCTTATGTATACTGGCGACTTCTTTCTGGCGATCTTGATATTGCAAAGGTATTTATCTACACCCTAGTATTCTCGCTTCGCTACTCACATGATTTAGAACATCATCCTTTCCGATAAACCACCCATCACAACCACCATGTCATCCCTTCCACCACCACTCCTCGAACAACTTCTCAATGAACTCTCAACTCTAGCCTCGGTCTACCACAAGCCCCCGGAGACTTTCGTCGGGCACGGCCGCTACGGAGCCGATGCTCTCCAACACGCCGCCATCCAAGAACAAAAGCAAGACGTTATCGACAACCCCATCGCCGCAGCCCAAGTCATTGCCGCCCAGAATGGCGGTCCTCAACATGCCGAGAACTTGCTCGATATCGATTTTGATGGCGCAGCACCGCTTTCTTCTGAGGTTGTTCCAACTGGGGGTGCTTCAGGTTTAGAAGGTTTAGCAGGTACACCACAGAGAGTAGCAAGTCCATCATCAGCAGGCGCTGGGCAAGGCAGTATGGCGGATATGATGGGTTTGTTTGATATGGGTGGACCTTCAAGCTCAGGTGGTAATCCAATGCAGAATGACATGATGAATGGCTTTGCTGGGATGGATCTGAGTGGTAGTCAACCTCCTCAAGCACAACCGCAAGGGGCAAAGAAGACGAATGAGGATCTGTTAGGGATGTTTTAGATGCGTGGTTAAGCGAGGGATAGTATTTATAGTAGTTAGGTCCCTAAAAAATGTTAGGCATGATAAGCGAGCGGAAAGGGAGGAGTTGATTTATGCATAGCAATGTGAATGAAATCGATGATTGATGAATACTCGTATTGCAGTTGAACAATAGATGCTACATAGCTATCACTAGACTAGTTCTACTTGGTCAGTAGCCAATTATCTCCTAAATACAGTATAAATATCTCGCTCGTCGTATCAAACAATCAATCACTATCCTCATCATCGTCATCATCCAGAAACGCCAAATCCTGTCTCGCCCTCCTCTTTCTCCCGGGCGCCTCCTTATCCTCATCCTCATCATCATCGTCGACTTCCCCGTCATCTTTCCCTCCACCCTCCTCCTCCTCATCATCATCCCCACTTCCCTCCGCAAAATTCAACTTCTTTCCCCCTCTCGTAGCCCTCCCACCCCTTTCCAACCCCCAACTCTTCTCCCCCTCCTTCACAGCCTCCAAATCCGCCATCAACTCCCTCTGCTCCCTGATCTCACTCGCTCTCGCCTCACTAAACCTCCCTGTCATACCCACATCCCTCAACTCACCCTGCAAATGCTTAATCTTAGCCTTCGTATCGTCGCCGAATTTCTTGAGCTCGAAGGCAAAGATCTTCTTGACGCCGCATTTTTTGAGTTGAGATTGTAGGGTTTTGAGGAGGGCTTCGTCTGGTGTGAGGTCTTTGGTTGCGGTAGATGAGGTTGAGGCGCGGGGTTTGGATTTGGTGGATTTTTCTTTGGGAGCGGCGCCCTTGGTGGCGCGTTTCTTTTTGGTGGGTGCCTCATCGAGGACAATGGACATTTCGGAGTCGGAGTCGTGAGCTACTTTTGTGGGAGCTTCGTCTTCTTCTTCGGATTTTGCCTTTGACTTAGCTTGGTCTTCTTCGTCTGACGAGTCGGCCTTTGCTCTCTTAGGAGCGGATTTGCGAGGAGTTATGGTTTTCTTTAGTGGAGACTTGACATCCTCGACTTCGGAATCTTCGTCGTCATTTTCAGATGGTCTTGCCTCTTTCTTTGCCTTCTTCGGTGCAGCTTTCTTTGCCGCAGGAGGAGCTTTCTTGACGACCTTTTTTGGCGTAGGGGCGTTCTTCTTTTTCGGTGGCGGCAATTCTGAAGCATCACTAATTGACGGCATATCACTCAAACTTGAACTTTTGTCCTCATCATCGTCCTCAGAATCTGCAGCGGCCTTTTTCGGTTTTCCCTTCACTGCTTTCTTCGCGTTCCCTTTCTGCGCTGCAGACTCGTTCTTCAGCTTCGGTTCATCACTTTCCGATCCGCCAAAAGAAGAATCCGCATCACTCTCACTCAATTCGCTGAGTTCATCATCTGATTCTTCCGGAGGAGTATCTTGCTTCTTCTGTCTCTTAGCCGCACGCGATCTATCCTCCTTCTCCGAAGCGCGTTTCGTTCCTTTCGTCACAGTCGCAGGCGCAGGTGTAGCCCTCTTCTTCCGCGCATGTATTGTTTTTGCATCTTCAGCATCTGTTGTCTCCAGTAATTCCGACTACTCAGAAAGCAAAACCGTTAGCACGCAATTCACATTGTAATATGGGAACTATAACAAAAGAACGCGCGCATACCCCGTAGGTTTTGATGAGCTCCTTGCTCTTCTTGTTCCACTTCTCTTGCTTGAAGAAGTCTTCGTCAAGGCCGAGATCCTCGATCACTTTATTCCGCACAGCGCGGACAGAGAGAGCGTCAGGTGTGGCTTCGAAGACGGCGAGAGTGGCATCTTTCAAGCCTGTCATGACCTCTTTGTCATTAGGGGACGCCATTGTAGGGATTGCGGGTGGTGAACAATTGTGTCCACAGGTTGTGGAGAAGAATTGTGATGATACTGCAGCAAGGCTGAAGGAACACGAAGACGCGAAGTGGTGAGGTGAGCACGCGTTTCCCGATAAAGGCTTGGCGTGTCAACGTCGCCCTCGATAAATTTGGGGTGATCTGATATTAACTTTATTCTCCAACCGTTGATTGCACAAAATCTCCAAAAGTTCAAGAATCCTGTGCTGGTCACACTGAATGCTTACTCACAATTGAAATTGCAGATCCAACCTTTCCAAATTTGATTTGGTTACAGTATCCTCTTTTGCATACATCCATTACCAATATCTCTCTGGATTAGTAACGTCTTCACCTGACCGAACCATACTGATGATGGGGTTAAATGCGAATGGAAAACTCCAGTTCGCAAGAAAAAAAAATACCATTCGGTTGCGTATTTTCACTATATACAGCACACAACAAACACGGGATAAGGACCAGAACAAGGGAAGGGGATCTAATTCCTAGCTTTCCGAGCCATGATATGCATTCCCAAGGAGACGTTCGATACTAACAGCGAAACTCGCAAGGAAGTAGAACTTAAAGAAATGGTATCGTACTGTATCATCATCATAGCCAACCCACCACTTTTCTCCGACAACCATACATTACTAACTATTTTGAACCAGCGGTCTCTGATTAATTGGTAGCTGTGCCTTCGACAGCGTCAATAGCTCGTTTTGCAACTGCTGACCCACCTGCAACAATGTTTTGCAATCTATCAGCTAAGCTTACCGAGAGTTGTCTCTTCTTCTTCTCCTCAGCGTGCTCGCTGATCCTGTTGAGCTCGTTGACGAAGCTCTCTCCCCACCAAGCGCTCGTATATCGGAATACGTATTTCTCCAACTTTCTGTAGTTGATCTCTCTCTGCTCAGCAGGCATGGTAACTGCTTCGTGAATTGCATCAGCCAGCTCTTCCGTGTTCCAGGGGTTGACAATCAATGCGCCATTGAGGGATTGCGCTGCGCCCGCGAATTCGGAGAGGATCATTACACCATGGGACTCTTCCTGGGTCGCAATATATTCGTAGGAGACGAGGTTCATACCATCTCTTGTCGAAGAGACAAGACATGCATCGGATACGGCGTACAGAGCAGTAAGTTCGTCAAAAGGAACCGATTGGTGTAGGAAATGAATGGGCATGAATTCCACCGTGCCGAATTTACCGTTGATTCGACCAACCAGTTCGTTGACCACAGCGCGGAGATTTTGATATTCTTCGACATCTTCTCGACTAGGTACAGCAACTTGGACAAGTACTACTTTCCCAACCCATTCAGGATGATCGGCAAGGAATACTTCGAGGGCGTGCAATTTTTGAGGAACACCTTTAATGTAATCCAGTCTGTCCACACCCACGATGAGTTTGACGCCAGCGAACTTTTGCTTGAGGACAGCAATGCGCTCTTGTACTTTTGGGAGTTTTAGAGACTCAACAAACTTCTCAGGGTCAATTCCGATGGGGAAAGCGGCTACTGTGACAAACTTGCCCCTAAATTCGACTCCGTTTGGCGTGGTTGAGGTTTCTCTGTTTGTCTATTAGCGGAGCTTTAGTTTTAATGAATGATCAAGAACTTACAATATCCTGGAGCAACTGCTCAAGAAATGTCTGGCATAGTCATAGGTGTGGAATCCGATCAAATCGCAATGTAGAACACCAAGCAACAACTCCTCTCTAACAGGCAAGATTCTGTAGATTTCACTGCTTGGGAATGGGGTGTGAAGGAAGAAGCCAATCTTGACATTCTTTTTTGACGATCCAATCTCCTCTCGCAACATCTCTGGGAGGAGCATCAAGTGGTAGTCGTGAACCCAAATTTTGTCTCCGTCTTGTACATCCGCAGCCATTGTCTTTGCAAAAAGACGATTTACTGCCTTGTATGCCTCCCATGCCGACTCGTCGAATGTAATCTCTCCGGGGTGGTAGTGGAAAAGAGGCCAGAGGATAGAGTCTAGAAGCAAGAGTTAGCTGAGTAGAGCGAAATTGTTGGGATAATTTATACTTGAGAAGCCATTGTAATGCCTGTCCGCAAGCTCATCGTCGACAAAGACAGGAATTGCGCCGTATTCCTCCTTTAATCTGTGAACCAGAGGTTCCGCCTCTGCCTTTGGGACCTCCAGACCTGGCCATCCGTACCATTGGAAGGAAGTCTTCTTGGACAAACCACTTAGACCGGTGACGAGGCCACCCGAGGACATGGAAAACTTGTATTCGCCCTCATCGCTACGCTTGATGGTGATTGGAAGACGATTGGAAACCAGGAGCAGCCTGTCGCCCTTCTTCTCTTCTGTGGCACCTGGCATTGTTGAGGTTGGTAAGGCAGACGGAGGGGTAAATTTGATGCGGGGTTGTCAACAACAACAATACTACAACAAATGTGCTCGACCAAAGCAGGGAGGGATCAGATGGGAAATGGGGCTCTATTTGAGCTTTATCGGAGGTGGATGGGCGAAAATTTTGACCTATGGTGCCCGGAAGATGTCGAATGCGATATTTAAAGGCGATAAGGCTGGGGAGTCGGTTTCAGAGCTGGAATAGTGGTTGGTGACCAGTGGACAGGCACAATCAAAGTTTGTTGTGATTTGATGTGTTGTCAGTCACGTCTGACACAAAGCCAAAGGGAGCTGGTCGTACTGGACGAGATACAGTAATTCAAAACAATGATCCTGTATCTCATCCAGTACGACCAGCTCCCTTTGGCTTTGTGTCAGACGTGACTGACAACACATCAAATCACAACAAACTTTGATTGTGCCTGTCCACTGGTCACCAACCACTATTCCAGCTCTGAAACCGACTCCCCAGCCTTATCGCCTTTAAATACCGCATTCGACATCTTCCGGGCACCATAGGTCAAAATTTTCGCCCATCCACCTCCGATAAAGCTCAAATAGAGCCCGTTGCCGTCTGATCCCTCCCTGCTTTGGTCGAGCACATTTGTTGTAGTATTGTTGTTGTTGACAACCCCGCATCAAATTTACCCCTCGGTCTGCCTTACCAACCTCGACGATGCCAGGTGCCACAGAAGAGAAGAAGGGCGACAGGCTGTCTCGTTTCCGATCATTTCTCCAAATCACCATCAAGCGTAGCGATGAGCAAGACTCCATGTCCTCGGGTCGTTGACCGGTCTAAGTGGTTTGTCCAACCCTTCCAATGGTACGGATGGCCAGGTCTGGAGGTCCCGAAGGCAGAGGCGGAACCTCTGGTTCACAGATTAAAGGAGGAATACGGCGCAATTCCTGTCTTTGTCGACGATGAGCTTCCGGACAGGCATTTTGCACAATGGCTTCTCAAGTATCAAATTATCCGACGAATTTCGCTCTCAACTAACTCTTGCTTCTCAACCTATCCTCTGGCCTCTTTTCCACTACCACCCCGGAAGTTACATTCGACGAGTCGCATCAAAAGCATCAAGCAGTGAATCGTTCTTTTCAAAGACAATGGCTGCGGGAGTGCAAGACGGAGACAAAATTTGGGTTCACGACTACCACTTGATGCTCCTCCGATTCGAGAGGAATTAGATAGTCAAAAAAGAATGTCAAGATTCGCTTCTTCCTTCACACCCCATTCCAAGCAGTGAAATCTACGGAATTTTGTGTTAGAGGAGTGTACCTTGGTGTTCTACATTGCGATTTGATCGGATTCCACACCTATGACTATGCCAGACATTTCTTGAGCAGTTGCTCATATCGTAAGTTCTTGATCATTCATTAAAACTAAAGCTCCGCTAATCGACGAACAGAGAAACCTCAACCACGTCCAAACGGAGTCGAATTTAGGGGCAAGTTTGTCACGGCACCGCTTCCATCGGAATTGACCCTGAGAAGTTTGTTGAGTCTCTAAAACTCCCAAAAGTACAAGAGCGCATTGCTGTCCTCAAGCAAAAGTTCGCTGGCGTCAAACTCATCGTGGGTGTGGACAGACTGGATTACATTAAAGGTGTTCCTCGATTCCACGCCCTCGAAGTATTCCTTCGAGTCGTGTTGAATGGGTTCGAAGTAGTACTTGTCCAAGTTGCTGTACCTAGTCGAGAAGATGTCGAAGAATATCAAAATCTCCGCGCTGTGGTCAACGAACTGGTTGGTCGAATCAACGGTAAATTCGGCACGGTGGAATTCATGCCCATTCATTTCCTACACCAATGGGTTCGCTTTAACAAAGACTATTGCTCTGTACGCCGTATCCGATGCATGTCTTGTCTCTTCGACAAGATGGTATGAACCTCGTCTCCTACGAAATTGTTGGAAGAGTCCATGGTGTAATGATCCTCTCCGAATTCGCGGGCGCAGCGCAATCCTCGAATGGCGCATTGATTGTCAACCCCTGGAACACGGAAGAGCTGGCTGATGGATCACGGAGCAGCTGCCGTGCCTCTAAGCAGAGAGATCAACTACAGAAAGTTGGAGAAATACGTATTCCGATATACGAGCGCTGGTGGGGAGAGAGCTTCGTCAACGAGCTCAACAGGATCAGCGAGCACGCTGAGGAGAAGAAGAAGACGAGACTACCGTAAGCTCTGAAACATTGTTGGGTGGGTCAGCAGTTCAAACGAGCTCTGGCGGTTTGTCGAAGGCACAGCTACGGTCAAAAACATGTCGGTTCAAAATAGTTAGTAATGTATGGTTGTCGAGAAAAGTGGTGGGTTGGCTATGATGATAAATTGTCGATACCATTTCTTTAAGTTCTACTTATTTCCGCAAGTTTCGCTGCTATTATCGAACGTCTCCTTGGGAATGCATATCATGGCTCGAAAGCTCCGGAATTAGATCCCCTTCCCTTGTTCGTCCCCTTATCCCGTGTTTGTTGTGTGCTGTATATAGTGAAAATACGCAACCGAATGGTATTTTTTTTCTTGCGAACTGGAGTTTTCGTTGACAAATTAACCCCATCATCGGTATCGTTGGTCAGGTGAAGACGTTACTAATCCGAGAGAGATTGGTAATGGATGTATGCAAAAGAGGATACTGTAACCAAATCAAATTTGGAAAGGTTGGATCTGCAATTTCAATTGTGAAGAGCATTCAGTGTTACTCGCGCAGGATTCTTGAACTTTTGGAGATTTTGTGCAATCAACGGTTGGAGAATAAAGTTAATATCAGATCACCCCAAATTTCATCGAGGGCGACGTTGACACGCCAAGCCTTTATCGGGAAACGCGTGCTCACCTCACCACTTCGCGTCTTCGTGTTCCTTCAGCCTTGCTGCAGTATCATCACACTCTTCCCACAACCTGTGGACACAATTGTTCACCACCCGCAATCCCTACAATGGCGTCCCCTAATGACGATGATGAGGATAGTGATTGATTGTTTGATACGACGAGCGAGATATTTATACTGTATTTAGGAGATAATTGGCTACTGACCAAGTAGAACTAGTCTAGTGATAGCTATGTAGCATCTATTGTTCAACTGCAATACGAGTATTCATCAATCATCGATTTCATTCACATTGCTATGCATAAATCAACTCCTCCCTTTCCGCTCGCTTATCATGCCTAACATTTTTTAGGGACCTAACTACTATAAATACTATCCCTCGCTTAACCACGCATCTAAAACATCCCTAACAGATCCTCATTCGTCTTCTTTTGCCCCTTGCGGTTGTGCTTGAGGAGGTTGACTACCACTCAGATCCATCCCAGCAAAGCCATTCATCATGTCATTCTGCATTGGATTACCACCTGAGCTTGAAGGTCCACCCATATCAAACAAACCCATCATATCCGCCATACTGCCTTGCCCAGCGCCTGCTGATGATGGACTTGCTACTCTCTGTGGTGTACCTGCTAAACCTTCTAAACCTGAAGCACCCCCAGTTGGAACAACCTCAGAAGAAAGCGGTGCTGCGCCATCAAAATCGATATCGAGCAAGTTCTCGGCATGTTGAGGACCGCCATTCTGGGCGGCAATGACTTGGGCTGCGGCGATGGGGTTGTCGATAACGTCTTGCTTTTGTTCTTGGATGGCGGCGTGTTGGAGAGCATCGGCTCCGTAGCGGCCGTGCCCGACGAAAGTCTCCGGGGGCTTGTGGTAGACCGAGGCTAGAGTTGAGAGTTCATTGAGAAGTTGTTCGAGGAGTGGTGGTGGAAGGGATGACATGGTGGTTGTGATGGGTGGTTTATCGGAAAGGATGATGTTCTAAATCATGTGAGTAGCGAAGCGAGAATACTAGGGTGTAGATAAATACCTTTGCAATATCAAGATCGCCAGAAAGAAGTCGCCAGTATACATAAGCTCTGTCACGGATATCTGGGTTGTCGTTTTCGGCTGTGGCTTGCTGAAGAACTTTCTGCACCAAACTCTGGTTGCTGTCTGGTTTCTTCAAGAACAACTTGACCACAGCGGTAAGGATTTGCAACTGCGTTTGAGTGAACTCTTCCATGAAACCATCAACGAAACCAGCGAGAATTTCATCGGCATTGCTGATTTTTTGAGCATACTCTCCCACAATCCAAATCAGTGCTCCTCTTGCATTTGGTTCGTCTAACTCATCAATATATTTGCAAAGAGTAGGAATGATTCCCTCGTAGCCAGGGTACTTTCGG
>JBAMDN010001278.1:0-17125 GCA_037074945.1 Tetracladium marchalianum
TGGACGAGATACAGGATTGATCGAGATGTGTAGAAGGGAAGAAGTTTGGCAGGGCAAGAAGTTCCAGAATTGTCTTTTGAGGACCAACAGTCCAGACAAGTTGCGAAAATGTCAGCCAAGCATGGTGTCTGAGTGCCAAGGCTGACGTAGTACCTTTTGGGCTCCTCCTGCGCCTGGCAAGACCTTTCTACAGTACTGTACTGTACAGTAAGTATCTCGACTTCTCCCGGTTGAGATTAGATCGCCATTTTCCTCCTCCAAGATCCATGCGATATTGCAATGTTACGGTTCTCTAGGACTCGACTATCTACACCATATTCTTCAGTTTGAAAGTGTGCCATGTTCTCTACCAACAGTGAGATCTTTCTTTGCTAGTCGTCTCTTTCTTTTCTTCGCCCAGACCCACTCACACGTAGCCATCTTTGTTTCCTTGATATCGCCTTGTGTTTGCAACTACTCCCTCCCTTGACCAAGCTGCATACATACGAACAAACTAGATCCTCACTCCCCCCTGTTGTCCGTTGGTCGATCCGGCCAGAACGGCAGTGGCTGGCTCTCGAACAGTGTGGTGGGTGGGTAGGATTGGGCACCACTTGCAGGAAACGTTGTGCAATCCAAGCAGCGCAGCTTCCTACCTCTCAACATAGCCAAGTCTAGGAGCTTCACATCCAATGGATCAAACACATTCCAGCTCGCCGATAGGGAAGAATAGGAAACACCCTTTGAGCATCTGTTATGAGGTCTTTATAATTCCCTCGTTTTGCACATTATCCGCATATCTGGCTGAAATCTCATTTTTCTCTTCTTTCCGAGCATGGCACACCAGCCTCGCTTGAGTGGACGGGTAAATATAACATCTTCATGGTGTGCTCTCTTCGGAGAGCACGGGTTGCGAGCATACAACATGTCACGAAGTCGTTCGGTGCTCCTCTTTTATCACCTGTCATGGTGCACCAAATGCTGAAGAGATCACAGGATGGCTGGATCAGCAAATGGATGGAAGTGTCTGTCTTGAAATCATTTGCTCGTCATCTGTTGCTGACATCTTGATACTGTATTTGTATCTTGCAAGTGCTTCTGTTGCTTAGCCGGCTTATTGTTAAGAGTATTTTCAAGCTCCGGCACTTTACGAAGACATCCCACTTTGCCGTTGGCCCCTTTTTCATAAATTACACGCCGTTTCCAGAGCCCACCTACTTTCATTGTCTGAGTAGACGTCTATCTCGAATAGATCTTCTAGTTCAACGGTACGTATTAGATTATCCTCGGTAGTCAAGAAGCGTTGCATTCAAAAGTCGCTACCCACATACAAGTGTACATACGTTATGCACAACACGCATGATCTACCTTTTTTCCGCTGCCTCGGAACTGGTTCGCGAGGAATCTCAATGAGATCTTCAGGAACTGCTGTTTGTTGCTCTTCATTCTTATATCTTGTCTCGGTCAATTTAAGGGCGTTAGTTACATACTCCACTTTCGAGAAATAGAGTTTCATCCGATTCTCGGCGATTTCGATACACAAATGACTTGCAGCGTTACGAAGATGGGATGTAAGTTACATCACGGCGGTAAATTTTCAATTCTCACTTTAACAACCACTCCATTTTCAGAATCTGATGCCATCGCAAACTAAAGCACAATCCTTCACACACACACACCAATTCGAAACCCCTCAATCAGGTCAATTACTCGTCTCATAAACACGTTCTAAAATGACAACCACCACTCTCCGAGAAACCTATCTCATCCGCAAAGCAACCACATCCGATATCCCCGAACTCCAAACACTGATCGAACTCTCCGTCCGCACTCTCCACGTCACATCCTACACACCATCCGTCATAGACCTCGCCCTCCAAACCGTCTACGGCGTCGACACCACTCTCCTCTCAGACGGCCACTACTTCGCCGTCGTCCCGGCCTCCTCCCCAACCACGATCATCGCATGCGGGGGATGGTCGCACCGCTCCACCCTCTACGGGGGAGATCAATTTTCATCTCGTGACCCGACGCTCTTGGATCCCAAGACCGATGCAGCAAAGATCAGAGCGATGTTTGTGCATCCTAACTGGACGAGGAAGGGCGTGGGGAGGTTTTTGATTCTGAAGTGTGAAGAGGCAGCGAGGGAGGCCGGCTTTGGGAAGGTGGAGATGGGTGCGACGTTGGCGGGTGTGCAGTTTTATGAGAGTATGGGGTATGTGGCTATTGAGAGGCAGGAGAGGGAGCTGGGGGGCGGGGAGGTGTTGGAGTTGATGAGGATGGGAAAGAGTTTTGTGTGAGAGAAGAGAGTTTAGAAGAATCTTTTTGGGCGAGAGAGTAAGTCAGTGAGAGAGTGGATAAGAGTATTAGTAGGTTTCCGGCTATTTCATTAGATTAGATGAGACGTATGTGTTTGTGGCAGTTTATTTTGTTGTTGGTTAGCGAGAAGTAGAAAGAGTAAAGATTATAGTTTGTTCTAAGCGAGGGTGAGGCCTGTCGTATGCTCATGAGAACTTCCATAAAAATTGGCCAGATTCGAAATTTTACTTCCGTGAGTTCGGTAAAGAAAAGTCATAGACGATTTTCAATACCATCAAATAATTTTAACAAAAAAAAAACAAGTTGGGAATCTCTTCACGAAGTTCTAATTTCACAAGCTGAATAGCGAATTACTTCGATCTCGCTCACTGCCAATAATTGATGATGCGTGTTCATTTCTCGCTTTGTGTTGTGTTTCATTTGAGGTGAAAAATCTTGCTCTAGTCAAAAGGTGACATTCATGATCTAGACGTAAGTAAAGCGTGATATTCAAGTGTCCTGCCGCTTCATGCCCACAGTAATAGAAGTTGAGAAAAGGACGTACTCGAGGCGCAGGTACTGAAAATGAGATTACTAAAATTTACAACCATGATATATACTTGCCATGGAAGAGTGAAGATAATATGCTCACATGATGCGTCGAAATAGAGGATCGCACGGTAAGAAACGATATTTTGTAGAAAGCAAGAATTTGGGATGAGACCGCGGGTTATAGGAAGGAGAATGTAAAGTGATACAATTTGAGCATCATACCACATCACTAGGATCCCGGTCATCTCATCGCGACTGTTTGTTTGAGTACATCGTTCATCTTATGATACATTGACTTATCTCCCATGAATTTTCGTCTCCATCTCGGTCTTTTCCAATCCATCCGACAAACATAATATCGTACCACTAAATATCTCTTCCCATCACTACCACGTCTCCAGGTACATGATTTCGTCTTGAACTTCCACTCCCAGATAGCGTGTAACTCTGATACCGCAAGCCATTTATCTGACCAGCTGGTGTTTTGTTCCTGGCCTAATGATTAGTAGCTGCGTTGAACTAAACAAGTCATATTGCGAACGTACCTGGGCCTTGTGTACATCTGTTACGAGGGGATCGATGTCCATCGACTTGAGATATCCCAAAGTAAAAAATCCAGAAGATCTCTACTGTCAATTACTTCCATCCAGATATTGGGTGGTTTACAAAATTTGTCCTGATCCATCAATCTTCGGTGAGCTGGCTTCATCCAGAAGAACCTCCAGGATCTTTTCTGAATCTGATGCTTCTCTTCTCTCTTTCATAGCTATCCATCCTTCTAGCGAAAAGCCTTTGGTACTCCTTGAAGTGGGCATCAAATACTTCTCGATCCCTCACGCTATCGAACTCAAAGCTAACGAAGTTCAACTTCTGCTCTGATTGCTTTGCCCTCTTATCATGATGCGAACCGAATAGAGCGAGGTTTATTGTCTCGGGGTTGTGGTATCGCTGGACGAGGAGAGGCTTTCTGCCGCCAAAGGTTTTAGGAAGACCGGTTAGCTGCGAGTGTTTGCAATCGCATTTGCGGGTTGGGAGACGGCATGAACAGTTTTTAGTGTCCAGTTGGACAGATTTTTGTGACACTGCAATTCATATTAGAAATAGTCATGTAGATTGGGAGTAAGGAGAACTGACTTGGGATTTTCATCAATGATAATCGTTGTGGCTGGGACGGTGTTTCGTATTTCGGTCTGAGGAAAAGGACGAGAACAGGCTGTTTAGGTGGTTCGAAGGTTGTGGCTTCGATGCCCATACTGATCTCATCTACAGGTTCCAAAAAGGAAGTAACAGCAGTGACCTGACTTGTGCGGGTTTGGAAGCTCATCGTGGAGCTGTACTGTGAATTTGGTGAGGTTTGGTAGGAACTTGTGGTGGATGTAGGGACCAGCGAGGGCCGACGAGAAGAGTTTGGCGAATCATCCTGTGTGGATTCATTCTGAACTACTTGCGAATTCCAAAGTTGTGCTCGTGCCCTCCATTGTGTGCTTTGATCCTGGCCGACAATCACATTGATGTCTAATAGATCAAGAATTGGTCGATATCCGGTAATAGCCTCTTGAAAAAGATATAGATCATTGTATGATTGGAAACTCAAGAGGTCGTCCGATCCACGATTGCCCATTGTGTTAAGCCCCATATCCATTGAAGATTGAGATTGGTTGTCTGGGTCAGCGTAGATAGGATTCAACGAGACTGTAGAGAGGTCTAGATTTTTCCTATGGATCATGTAAGCGGACTTCCGGTGCAAGGGTATATTAGAATGACTTACGACTGAGAATTTGTGGAGGAATCGGCGTCAGAAGTCTCTTTGACAATCAGTTCCAACAATGTGTTATCGTGTCGAAGTAAGAGTAACTGTCGGTATCGAGCAGTTCCCGGAGAGTGCGCCTGCATCGGCGGAGGACGTAGGAGAGCACGAAAAATAATTTTTAAAGAATCCATGGTCGACGTATCGAATATGGCGAGTGGCCGCGATTGATGTGGCCATATTGCAAAGGCGTCCTCCCCAAGTTCACTCAAAGTAATCGGATCCGGTTCATTTCTGACCTTGAACACATTTCCGGGAGGCAGTTGTGCGAACCTGTTGAAGTCCTCCAAGCACTTATGCCCTAGACTTTCTACAAAACATCGCAAGAGCCGATTTCCAGACCGAGAGGCCTGGGTGTATTCTCTCGAGTATCGAACTCGCTGTATAATCCAAGTAGCTTTCATCATCCGCAGGAATTGCTCAGGCGATTGGGTGGGTGTTTCCAACAAGAAGCCCCCTCCAGCAAACTGAGCTGACGAGGTATCTTCTTTGTAATGAGAAAGAAAGGCGTTTATGCCCTGGTGCATCGGAAAGACATTTCCATCTTCCAATTCTGGCTTTCCCAACCTCGAGGCTTCTTCGAATTTATCGATGAGGAAATGAGGTATCTGAATCTGCTCGCAACTTGTAGCAGCGCGAGAGCCAGGCGACGGAACATCGCTAAAGAGTCTCGCTTCTATCGCACCGAGTTTCGAAAGCAGCTGATCTCCATTATCGTAGATCAGAGGTTTAATATCAAGGAGTAATTTACTTTGTGAATTATCAGTATTGTAAACATGCCCTTCATGAACATTTCCACGAGCTTACATTTCCAATGGCTTCAAGAGCGCCAGAATCTTGATATTGTGGGACCGGACCTTGTCGTGGAGTTGCGTAACATCCGCCTCGATCAAGATATTCCAGTAGATGTTCTTAATCGCGCCCCGCTCCTCGGAAAACGAATCGCGCTGCCGAAGCAAAGCCCAACACTCCTTCACCGTTCGGAAGGGCTCTTCCAGAATTGCGTTCAGAGAGGAGGCATCGTGGAAGGCATGACCGGGTGGGATTCTCTTGCTACTCCGGGATTGCACGCTCTGGTAGAGCTTCTCTAGGGAGACGACGTTCTCGTGTAATCGATGCACATCCTGTCCGAATTCATGGTATTGCGCGGCTAGGAAGAGGGTACAAGTCAGTAAGTATACAATGCGATATGAGAATCGTAGATCTCGGGAAGACTGAAGTTCCACATACACGGCTTGCTAACACTGCTCCAGCCGTACTGATACAGCCTCTCAACTCGCTCTGCGAACGTTGTGATGTCACCAAGCGAGACGAAACTCATGGTGTGAAAGCCATCGGGCCGTCCAAAGCTGGGAGAAGATTCAAGTTCGAGGCGACGCTGCAGATTGTTGTGGGAGGTCGGTTTTCGCAATTCAGGCAGGGAGAGAGAGGTGTGTGGTTGTAGACTTGCGCCTGCCGCTGCATAGACGGACGACGACGAACCCCCTCCACCGAATACCACAGCCATCAGAACACCTGGATCCGGGCCCAGATTGGGGAAGTTGGAAGAAGGGCGACCGGTGTCTGCAATGATCTGGTGAGCCTCATGCTTGGAGTATGGACGAGGCGGCAGTGGCAGCGGGAGGAACAGAAGGGCACGAAGGTAAAATGTTTACATCCGTAGATTTGGGGACGAGGAGCCCTGAGCCTGAGATGCCTCGCCCGGGACTGGAGGGTTGCGGGACTGTGAGAGGTCGACCGGCATCCCTGAGCTGGGGCGGGCTGGGGGTAGTGCAGTGAGCCAAGAGAGAAGCGACCATGGAAGGAGATTCCCTATCGCGCTCCAGCATCGTCCTTATCAGTTGATTCAGTTCAACCTGGATCTGCCAGGGAGATGGCGGCGAGTGATTGGGTGCAATGGGCGAATATTCTGGACCGGCTGCAGTGCTGAGCCTGCCAGAAATAACGGAGACGACTCGGAGTGGTGCACGCCCCCCCCCACCGCAAATAAGCCCACGATACCACGACGCCATGATAGGAAGAAAGAGGATGAATGATAGGAAGGAGAGTGGTGAAAGCCGAGAGAATGATAGACTCAAATCGTGGAGAGACTTGGGCGACTTGGGGAAACTTGAACTGGCGTTGGCAAAATACATTCGGCGGCTATACTCCGCACTAGCAGAGCTGGCGATTGTGGTGACGAAGATACCAACCAGCATAAGTATCTACATTCTAGAGACTCATGGAGGAGGAAAGAGGAGAGTAGGGAGGGGATAGAATGAAGATACATCCACACTACGATCAGGGTACTGTACATATGCATCCCCCACAAGTGAAGAGTGGTCTAGTAGTAGTGGTCTGCACTACCAGGTATGGATGTACCGCACGTATGATATCTGGAAGAGATTGGCCGTCCAAAGATGTACTCCACCATCACCACAAGCAAATAGCTGTTCCATGGTGATTGAGAATGAGATAGAATTACCCTTCCACTCACCAAGAAAGCCTCCAAAGGCGCTAGCGATTGGCCGTTTAAGCGAAGGCTGTTTAATGGCATTGCAGCACCAGTACAAGGCTGAAAGGAGACTTTCGGCTACGTGCACCGGAAGATTTGTTATTTACAACCCCGTACTTCGTGCTGGTGTAACCTTTACTTTGACTGTACGTGTGACCGCACTCACTGCCTGACGTTCAAATCGTGCACAAGGTCGGGTCGGAGGCTATCCGAGGGAGATAGTAAAGAATGTGGAAAGACAAGAAAGCTCGAAGGAAGACCATACTCCGTAAACAGTTTGAAAGGGCAGGCAGGTACTGTAGAGTACTCGGATGGGGAACCTCTCGCTCGCATGTTCGGCAGAGTTACAAGAGTGCTACCCTCCCGACTCCGCAGGCAAGGAAGCAACGGCACTTTGCACTGACAATCATTAGCTACATACTGTAGCATTCTTGACATGACATGAAATGACATATGCTCCCTCAGGACGGGACGATCTACGTGGAAAAGAAGATCCGAGCCAAGCTGAAAATGCTGGGGCCGTTCAACCGCCCGGTGCATCGTTGGCTCGCAAAGCATCTGAAGTCTATTCCACGCTTCGATGACAGGACAGACAGGCTCACCCGACGTCTGTGGTGTGGTGCAAGAGATTGTCTGGTGTACGGAGGGACTGCATCGATCCTCTGGTGTCGCCAGCCCACAGAATTTCGTGGAGCGAACTCCTTTCCTGAAGGCTCAATTAAACACCTTCAACGTACTGTACGCATCCTCCCCTGAGGAAGACCGCCATCGATATTTGTTGCTGCCGTGTTGTGAAGCTGGGGAGATTGCTCGATGAAGAACCCAGGGCCCAGAAACGCCAGGAGGAGAAAAGTATGGGAAGTATCATGCGCACAGATTGATTTGACATCGTGGCAACCACGAACTGCGTGGCAAACAGGATCCGCCTCCTCAAAGCATCTACGCGGATACGTTGAACACCTCTCAGCCGTCGACCCCTCTAATCTGGCATGCCATTGAAGACTAGCATTGGCGTCCTCCATGCCACCGTTCTGTCCATTTCGGCGCCGTGGATTCGGAACGCCCCCTGCCTTGGCTCAGACTGGATGATCCCCCCACACCTTCAGTTGATAGCTAATCTGGTCTGGTCTGGTCTTGGTAGGACGAGAGTCGGGCTGCCCTTTCAGCTTTTTGGCTCCAACCTCTCCTCTTTCAACCTGTTCACCAACAACTCATCGCTGGACGTCAACGCATCTCGTCCCCATCACCATTTCTCAGTGAGGTCGCGCCGTGGCGCCATGCTCTAATCATCTCCCAGGGCCCCCGTTGGAGCAGCACTGGGACTGGGGCAGAACGAGGCTCGGTTGGTTGGGGTCCGATATCGACCGCATCACCCCCGGTTTGTCGCGCCAGAGAGCTGAGAGCAAAAGAAAGTCGTGATGGAGTCGAACATTCAACTCCAGAAAATGGGATATTCCAGCAAGTCGACGCTGGACGAAAGTCATGTGACGGAATCAGCAAGTTTCGATCGCCCGGGAGGGCTGGGGATGTCGGAGGAGGATGAGAGATTTCTGGAAGCCGATGTTCGCTGGACTGGCCTGGCGAAGCCCTTTCGTATTCGGAAGGCGACCGTGATGTGCCTCATCTTCAACCGAATGATAGGTAAACATGACCGCCCATTGAAGCCGTCCAAATGCTTTGAGACTGATCTATTCCATAGGGACGGGCATTTTTCGCACCCCGGCTGTAGTTTTCATTTACACGAAGAGTGTGAGTGTGAGCATGCTCTGGTGGTGTATTGGGGCAGTGGTTGGAATGTGTGGCATTGTCGTCTTCATGGAGCTCGGCCTCACTCTCCCACTGTATCGATTTGACGGAGTAGAGATCTCCGTACCTCGAAGTGGTGGTGAGCTCAACTATGTCAGTGTCATCGAACAAGAATGAATGGTGCCCTCACGTGCTAACTTCCGCTAGTTAAAATATATCTTCGAACGGCCACGCTACTTTTCAGCCTGTGTTTTCGGAATCACGTTCATCTTACTGGCGAACGTTGCTACCAACTCAATTTCTTTTGGCATGAGCGTACTCGATGCAGCCGGGATGAATGATATCGACAACCATGATGAGATCGTTCGAGCAATTGCTGTTGCGGTTGCAACCTTCTCTTGTCTCATCCATGGCGTCTGGCGACAAGGAGGAATCTACCTAAATAACATTTTGGCCGGCATGAAAATCTGCATTCTTGTCATGATCTTTATTCTAGGCTTGCTTGCTCATGCGGGAGTGTTTGGAAAAACTAATGGTGCCATCAAAACTCACGCAGCTTTTAGTATGTATTATTCTGCCCACCATTATTCTCTAGTCAAGTAAAGCGGTTTCGACTCCCATGGTGGCGACATATGCTAACCACGAGACCCTCCAGGTGGTGAAGGAGCTGATGCATATGGTTATGCTGAAAGTTTTCTCGCCATTCTCTTTGCATGGGGAGGTTTCAATCAAGCCAACTATGTGATGGGTGAAATCGACGACCCAAGAAGACGCTACAAATGGCCGGCATTTTCAGCAGTCGGCATCGTATCAATCCTCTACCTCTTGGTCAACGTCTCCTACTTTATTGTGGTCCCTGGAGAAAACTTCTCAAACCAAGGAAATACTAACAACGTTGCACACAAATTTTTCGATTTAACACTCGGATCTATCTCCAGCCCTTGGGCAAACAATGCCGCCCACATGTTGTCTGCTTTGATGGCTATCTCCAGCTTGGGCAATATTGTCGTCATGACCTACACCGCAGCACGAGTCAAACAAGAAATCGCCAAAGAGGGCATATTACCGTACCGTCGCTTCTTTGCCAGTAGCGTGAAGTCCATTCGTTTCTCGTTCTGGCGCACGAAGAAAGAAGCCCTGCCCGAAGATATTCCACTTGGCGCCCTTTTACTTCACCTTTCCATGTCTCTCATTCTACTGTTGGGCACCTGGCCTCTAGGTGCAAAAGCAACATACGGCCTACTTGTGGATCTCTATTCCTACTCGATCGATGCTGTATTCGGAGCCTTTGTCGGTCTCGGTCTACTCTACCTGCGGCTATTTTCCAATCGCGGCTGGGATAAACATTCTAGGGCCTCTGGTTTCAAGATCACTCCCTTTGTCAGCTGTACATGCGCCTTCATTTATGGTATCGCCAACCTCTATCCCGTGGCTGCAAAATGGGTACCACCTCAAAGAGACACCATCCTTCTCACACCCTGGTATATCACGGGAGTAACAAGCTGGACCATTACGATCGGCGGCGTACTCTGGTGGGTGGTATTCCGCAAAGTGGTTCCGAAGGTCGGCAGAGGACACAAGGGACGATATCTCCTGGTCACTCGAAAATTATGGTTCCACGCCGAAAACGATTACAAAGTCCTGGAATACGAAGACATCGATTTCAGGTGGCCGCCGAAATCAGAAGGGATGGAAGATACGCTGCTTGAGGAGACGTTCCATGCCGATCGAGATGAGGTGGAAGCGCGGCGGCATGGCGACAGGAGAGACAGGGCTGACAGCTGATCATGTCTTTTGCTGCTTGTTACTTTTTGTGTTTATTTTGTCAGTATCTTTAGCGGGTTTGGGTAACTGGACTGGACTGAATTGGGTCGGCCGATATCTTCTTTTAATCTATACCTACAGTAGAGTAAACAGTCTCACATTTTCACATTGTCAGATCAAATCAAATCAAAAAGAGAATTCTTTAATTACGGAAAATGTTTTGGTCTGATACGATGGATATCAAATGACCCGAGATGTGTCAGTGAGAATGAGGCACAGGGTATTTGCGAGGGATGATGTTGATAGTATGCCGTTTTGATCCTGTCATCCTGTAAAGCTATGTTATATTTCTGCCAACGTTTCATGATTCATCAGTATTTGCTTCCAGGTCTACCATAATTAAGCATCACCACCAAATGTCTTCCGAGGGGAAGAAAAAATTGCCCTCCTTACAACTTCTTTTTTCGCTGAGAATACTCGCCAGGTCAAAAATTCATGGGTTTTATGAAGATCAAATTGACAAGGAATTTCTCTCCACTACAAATCAAAGCAACGGAACAACTATACACTCCAAGCTACAATACAATTTAAATTAATCAGTCCAAATCATGAAAAACAAAACAAAACATATGAAGCAAACAATATCTGTTCAAACTCTACTCGGATCAGGTTCAGGCGCGGGTCCTCATCGGAACGGATCAACCATCCTCCCACAGACCCAGGGTTTATTCCTTGGCATCAAATCATCGTTCCATCCCATGCCAGTTTGGTGCAGCTCTCCCAAAGTCCAAATCACAAATCATAACCTTCACCCACGCTCTCGGTACTCACTTCCGTTTCATCCCTCCCTCACCAATTCAATTCGGTCATTAGACAACAATTCGAAAGAATGCCAACAATTCGCCTCGCGGCCTCGGCCTCACGGCAAATCAACGCTGTCGTCGTCTCTGCAGGTTTGATGCAAAAGACCGTCAAGGCGCGGATAGGCACGCAGAAGTTCAATAAATTTATTGGGAAGGTGTGTATCTTCGTTTACCCATTTTCAGCTTCACTCTTTTGTATCTGCCGGATTATATCAGTCTTGCGGGAGTTAATAGCTGGTGGATGGAGGAAGAGAAAGAATGAATTGATTTATCCCCCCCTTCAAACTTTCTCTCCTCAAACCCAGTAGTACCACTCTACCACATTGCTCAAAACCAAAACGAGCGATGAGTTAACTCCATCTTTTTCCAAAAACAGAAATTCAACGAATCCCACAACGTCCTCGTCCACGACCCCAACTCCTCCCTACGAACCGGCGATGTAATCTCCATCTCCAACGGCTGGCGCACGAGCAAACGCGTTCACCACGTTGTAAATCACATTATCGCGCCGTTTGGAACACCAATTGAGGAGAGAAATCCTGTGCCTACGGTGGAAGAGAGGTTGGAGAGGGAAAAGGCGAAGAGGGCGGCGAAGGAGGAGAGGAGGAGGGTTAGGAGAGCTGGTGGTGTGGTTGAGGGGGAGGGAGAGGTGGAAGGGAGCGTGGAGGAGGTGAAGGCTTAGGTTTTGCGATGGGAAGGGAAGGGAATGGACGTGAGGGATTTGAAGGGCGTGGAAAGGGCGGGAGAGGCGGTAGGACTCGTATGATATAAAGAAAGAAAGAAAATATGAAAGAGGAGGACTGTACAAACGAATGTGTGAACTAGGCGTTTGGGATGGGATTGTACGTTACAGACGAGAAGAGGCAAGAAAAGGAGGGAAGCAATTGCATAATCTGTATGCTTCGTATCCAACAGAATCGGAGCAATGTAAAAACAATAGAAGTGCTATTCGATATATCGCACGTTGAAGTGTATGAAGTAGAGCAATCCCATGATTAAGATCATACAATTCTTCTTGACGGACTTGTTTAAACTTATATTTACGAGAGAATCGCAAGTACAGTAGGAACAGGCGATGAAAAGATGGAAAGTTTGCTTGTCCCACAAACTGCATTGCAGGATGGATGTAAACGTATTTTTGATATCCATCGCATAGTTCTTCTATCCATAAAAACCATATCATATCCTACCGTATGCTCCCAGCCCTGCTCCATCGCCGCCACCCATGCCCATTTCCCAAAGAAGCCGTAATAAGTAGACAAATACAATATCATGAACAATAACAACCCTTCCTCTCCTTCTTCTACCTGTCATCGCTTCCGCTACCATCCACAAAAGCAATCGATGTATATAGATCAACCACCTCTCTCGCCAAATTGCCTAGCCCAATCCTCAAACTCCTTCAACCCCTGAGGACTAACACTAGGTCTGATATTGACCAGACTAGCTTCGAAATCCTCAAAGTGGATTGGTCGGATCTCATCCATGGACATGTGAAGGAGTGCTTCGCCGAGAGAGCGGAGTGGTCCCATTGCTGCGTCTTTTGCTAAGGCTGTGATATCCGAGCCAGAGAAACCTGTGAATCGTTAACATATGATTACACTGAAAAGAGATACTAAGCCCTAGGCAAGGAGAACAGGGAGTAACTCACCATCAGTAAGCTCAACCAACCGCTCAATATCCTCCTCCTCTAGATTGTGCTTCTGATGTCCAAGTAGCGTCCTCAATTGTATCGCTCTCGTCTCATCTTCAGGCAGGGGAATATACTGTCTCCTCACGAATCGTCTTCTCGCAGCTTCGTCGATGGCCCATGGTAAATTCGTTGCAGCAAGGACCAGAACTCGACTTGCATCACCTCGCTCCTTCTCTTTGTCGCTTTGCTCTCTGCCTGCCGCGGCTCGCTGTAAGTCGGACCATTGAATAAGGAATTCTGTTTTGATTCTTCTCGTGGCTTCGTGCTCTCCACTCCCTGACCGGGCCGAAAGAAGCGAGTCAATCTCATCTACGAAGATGATGCTCGGTGCTAGAGCTTTCGCTAGTGAGAATAGAGCGCGAACAAGTTTCTCGGACTCTCCCAGATATTTACTTGTCAGACTGCTAGCCGAGATTGAGAAGAAGGTCGATCGAGACTCCGTCGCTACAGCTCTAGCCAACATCGTTTTACCCGTTCCAGGTGGTCCAAATAATAGCATGCCTCGCGCCGGCTCTCGCAAACCCATGAACAGATCTGGTCGTAAGAATGGATAGACCACAGCTTCTTTCAGCGCCTTTTTGGCAATCTCAAGACCCGCAACATCTTCCCAGTGTACTTCATCTCCTTGAACCACGATTTCGTTAAATATTTGTTTTGCTGCTGCTTCGTCGACACCTTTCGGCAAATTCTTCATTAACGATGCAACCTTCAACTTCCACGCATCTTCCACTGCCGTTGATTCCGAGGCTTCTGAATCCGGATTTGGAGTTGTCAAATCAGCTAGCACTGGAGTTTCCTTCTCCTTCTGCTTCAATTTCGTCTTTCGTCTCAGTTTCGAAAGATTTGGTCCACTGCTGTTTGTGTCGTCATCAACACTTAACGAGGATGTGTCGTCGTCTCTGGATTTCGAGTGTTTTCTCTGCCTTCTCCTGACCTCATCTTTCTCTAGGTGACGATCTCGTCTCGGCGAAGACATGTTTGCGGCCACAGGTTTTCGGGTCACTCTACTACTAGAAGACGCTCCATCTCGGACACCTATACTCCTCCTTGACGGAACCTCGACGTTGCTAGAGGTCTTTTTGGCTGCAGTATCTGGGTATTCTTTTAGATATGTGGGGTACGGAAGAGGTTCTAACTTTGATGCGTTCTTTGAATGAGGTGGTGGTAGTGGTGGTGTTCTCCTGGCTCTTGGAGGATCGGCCATGGTCGATAGATACTCTGGCTCATAGGGACCAGGTAGAGAAGAAATTGCCGTGGAATCGCCGTGTTGACCAGAATTTGAAGTTGGGAAGGGGTAGCTGCTTGATGGAGTACTCGTTCCGTAGGGACTATTCGCAAAAATGTCTGGTGGAGTAGGGGCAGGGTCGGGTATTAATCTCCTAGTCCTGCTATCATACTTTACATTACCAGCGGCTGAATTATCACCAGTACTTATCCTCCTATTTCCCTCTTGCAATGCTGAACTGTTGTGGCTGGCTTCTAGATCCAATTGCTTCCCAAGTCGATCCCTTTCACCACTTCTGCGAGAAGTTGATGCCCATGCTAAGCTGGCAGCTTTGTTCGTCAATAGACTTTCCTCCTTGGAACTTTTGGAAGCCTTAAAAACAAATACTCCAGGATGGTCGATCCCCGTCAACAAATGCGATTCTACAAACTCAAAAAGATGCACGACGCACAAATACGTTTACAAAATTCGTACTCGCACTTAGAGAGAGTGCTAGCGTGGCAATTGTTCTGGTTTGCTGCCTTTTTGTCTCTGCTATTTCGAGCTGCCACAGTTGCTAGTCATAGTCGGCCCGTAACGAGCAATGTCGTGAACTCTAACCTCGGAACAATTTGGGAATCTAGCGACAATAGTCCAGCGTCGAGATATTAGGTTGATGACCGAGCATGATACATTCCGTTGAAAGGGGCTGGAAAAGGAGAGAGCAGGAATCCAGAATGACGACGCGATTTCTCGTTTATGCTTTTGCACAACGCCAAAGACGAAGACAGATATCAGTTCTCAAAATTCTTCTATCCTCAACATATGCAGTCCAACTCTCTTAACTCGATAACAACATGGAACGGCTCTCTAAAGTTCACCACTCTCGAACATGATCGCGGCCAGCCTCGAAATCTCAACAGGTTGGTTTGACACTTGGAAGGTCACCGGCCGCGTGATGGCTGAATAGTGGAGACCTTCCCACTGGCCTCCTCGTCCGCCATTTCAGCCAGCCTTTCGAGTTGGGGAATGTGGATTCGATGGATTCAATTGCTTTTGAAGCTTTATCGATTGATCGCGCTGCAACGTAAACTTTCGCATCATGGGAATATAGGATTTGGGCAAGCTCTTTGCCTACACCACTCGAGGAGCCGGTCACGATAAAGACCTGATGATGTTAATTAGATGGCAGGGGATGATGAAGGTTATTACCTTGCCAGCCTGATTTGGGAGCTGCTTTTTACTGCTGCTGAACTTCGCAGTGGGAGGAAATATCTGGCTGATTTGATTCCCCATCGTATCGGTATGCGAATGGCGTATACTGATGATCGAGTGTCGAGTAGTGGAAGGTGTTTTCTTATGTTCCTTGGTAACGCCTCAGGGTTTGGGTTTAATGCAAGTTCCGGATTTAATGCAAGTTCCGGATTTAAGGCAAGCTCCAGTTTCGAAGGTTTCCGTTTCGGCAGAGAAAGTTATGAAATGCTGACTTCACTTCGAATACGTCTTCGCGACGTCGAAGCACCCGCGCCAAGGACCTCAAACCGCAGCGATCGAATTCGAATCAAAGCTGCCTCGATGGGACACACCTCGTACAGTATATAATTGGAGATATATTCTTGACGTACAGCACGTCTAATACACCTCGAAAGAAAGGAAGAGTTGGGCTAAAGCCAAAGAAGGCTTCCATCATTACTGCAATGCATTTTACGACTATGATGGAAAGACCGTCCAATGAAAAGGACGTTTTAACTCTGTGGTCTGTCTAGGTATCTCCTCAAACGCTCTAAAATGACTGCTACCGACTTCGCCTACCACCCGAGATTTACGGCCTGGGCAAAGGAGCACCTTTAGGGTGGTGGTGATAGTGCGTAGGGACCTTGTTAAGATCAAAAAGATTGCTCGCAAACATGCCAATCTTATTAAAAAGAGAGTCGGTGATGTTCAGGTGAGCTTTTGGGATCGCCTTGACCCAGATCTTTCAGAAAGCCATGGTTTTAAGGAGGGTAGCGTGGCCATTCCTCACCCCGTTGGTAAAGGTCACCTTACCAGTAGAACCCCCTCTGCACCGGCGGTCCAGATATGGAGTAATTACCATCAACATAACGAGGAATAGACGCTAGAATATTCGAGGTGTAAAAGCACTGGAAAACACCCAGAACCGTTCAAGCAAATTATTTGCCAAGCCAATGGGATGATAGGAAGGGGGCGAACGATAGATAACCTTAGGTGAAGAGTTAGCTATTTTTCAACATCTAGAAGCCCAAGGAAAGGGGATCACGTGCCTTTCAGGTTGGCTTTGGGGAGGCATCCTATTAAGAAATAGATTATATTTTATAGTATTACAGGGTCTTATCTTCAAACATCTTGTGTTCATGATTCAATCGCTACCGATAAACAATCTCGCAGGAACAGCAACTCCAGCCGCCCACTCTCGGTCCATGGTTCCAGACCATCAACTTCAAGTCGTCTTGGTGGTCTCTTTCACTTGAAGAGGGGTCATTCGTGTGGGATATATTGATCACGTGATATAAACATCAACCACTGCGCCGTCTGGAAAAGGTAAAATGTGTTGACCATGTCTTCTCCACGTTTCATCGGCTTCCTATCGCCAATCATCGCGCTTCCCAGAAAACAAGCCTACCTCTGGCAGTCAGTGCGAGATTGCAAACCCAATTCCATCTCCAGATGAAGGGGCGCAGGTATCGTTTCATCATATTTATATCCT
>JBAMDN010001279.1:0-12705 GCA_037074945.1 Tetracladium marchalianum
CTACGCTCTAAACAAAGGTGCTCCCGCCACTTTTGCCATTCTATTTGCTGTGTCAGTGATTTGGCACGTCTGGCAGTGCATGTAAGTCTTGAGCTCTTGCCAACCCAAGGTCCTTTTCCAAAACACTCTAACAATCTCCATATTACCAGATGCTGAAAGTCACCGGTTCACTGCCATGGTCAGGCGTGCTGCTCAGTAGCCGGCTTTATCCTGCGAGAAATCGGAGCATTCCATTATGACGACCTCAAGATATTCATTTCGGGCGCCGTCCTTGTTTATGCAGCACCGTATGTCTGGCCCATATTATACATTATTGTTTCCGTACTTACATCAACTCAGTCCTGTCTATGAACTCAGCAACTACCTCACACTTTCCCGGATTCTCTACTATGTCCCTTACGAATCCATTATCCACCCAGGTCGAGTCATCGTATTCTTCGGCTTCATCTCCGCAGTCATAGAAGCACTAAACGCAAACGGCGCAGTCCTAGTCACTAACTCCTCCCTCCCACAAAGGAAACAAGACACCGGCAAAGCTCTCTTGAAAGCCGCACTTCTCCTTCAACTCATCATCCTCTGCAGCTTCGTCTACCTCGCCGTCCACTTCCAGAAGAAATGCAAAAAAGCCGGCGTCCTCCCCCAGAAACTCGCCGGAGTGTTACACACCCTCTACATGTCCTCCGCCCTCATTGGCTCCCGCACCATCTTTCGCACCGTGGAATACTTCGTCATCTCTGACCTCAACTTTTTCAAAATCGACGATCCGCAGCAGGTCAGCGTTCTCTTACGATATGAATGGTACTTTTGGGTCTTTGAAGCCTCGCTCATGGTTGTCAACACGTTGCTGCTGAACGCAAGACATCCGATGAGGTTCCTACCGAGGGATATCAATGTTTATCTTGCGCAGGATGGTGTGACGGAGGTTGTTGGGCCGGGGTATATGGATCAAAGGTCTTTCTTGGTCACAATTTTAGATCCGTTTGATTTGCATGGTATTTTTACGTCGAAGATGAGTAGGGAAGATAAGTTTGGGAGACGCATGCAGAGGGTAGGAGGAGTGAGGTTGTGGAGTCGTCGGCGGGGTTGTCTGTGAATGGGACGAGGAAGCCTGCGGAGGTTTGAGCTGAGAAAGTACCTCCCTGTCTCCTTTGTTTCTTTTCATTATTATACTGTACTCGTGATTTTATATCGTTATTCGTTTGCTTCGACTTGGGTACGACAGAAGATATTTGCTTTTTATTCTTTGAATTAGACTTTAGCACGGTTGAGCTTCGGATTGTTAAAGTTCTTCTCAGTATTAGCCAAATTTTGTTCCACACTTTCTCTTGACGGCTTTTCCAACATTTATTGCTTCGAAATGAGTCTTGTTGAATTGACAAACAAAATTTCACAATAACAAGGATACCCAACTACTTTGTACAGTACACAAAACAAACATTCTGTAAATCATTTGAACCAGGGTATTCTAGATTTTTATTTTTCGTACTCGGTGCCTGAACTGCGGGGTACGTAGACTCCTCTGCCCACGATGAAGATTGTATGATCACCCAGACTGGAATCTCCCAAAAAATTCCTCGCCTGCGAACCAGAATTTCCCCTCTAATGTGATACACTTTGTACCTCTATATACAACCTGAAAAACTTCCAAAGCACACACCTCTTGGACTACACATGACCACCATGTCCCATACGCCCGACTATCAAGTATGCTCACCTCGGAAAGTGGCGTAGTCATGGTCTTCCACATTACCTCCCTCTAACATCTAACACAGACTTTTCATTGCTCTTGACACCAGATGGCTTTTGTTCCGGATTGTCGAGGGGGAAATGAGAAGAATGTAGAGTTCGATGGGGAAGGCATAATGGCCATTGCCTCCCGGCAAGATGGTTGTCGCTACAGGTGGAGGAGAGGGTGAGATATCTGTTTGGTATCTGAAAACACTGTAAGTTCATGTTGATTACTTCACTCCCTATCTCCAATTCTTGAGCCCGAGAATGGTTCTGAGCCATCCTCGCGAGCAACAAAACACACACCCTCTCAGGCCACACCTCCACAGTGCGCTCTCTCCAACCAGTCACGCAAACAACTCTTATCTCTTCATCTCGAGACCACTATTCGGATCTGGGACGTCTCCCTCAACAGCAACTTGCACCGCTACTCTCACTGGTCATACGGCCACAATCCGGTCTCTTTCGATCCATGGCAATCTCCTGCTCTCGGGAGGATATACGAGAATAACGCTCGAATCTGGAATTTGACTACTAATAAGTGTAAGCGCATTTTGAGCGGGCATACGATAAAGAATATGTCGTGAAGATGGATGATAAGATCGCGGCTACGGGAACTCGTACTGCGAAGAATTCGGATGTTACGAATGGGCGAGTGAGACTTCCACTCAATGCGACACGCCAAAGTTTGTGTCGTTCTGCACTGTGACGACGACTTCTCCCCAGTGAGAATCTAGCGATGCTCACAAGCACGGGTTTGATCAACAATATCATCATCACTCCCGCTCAGATCACAGCAACCAACACAGGAACTCTCCAGACCTGGTCGCGCACAAACTACACAATCATCCAAACCATCCAAGCTCACACCACCGCAACTACTTCCATGGATAGTAGTCATCTGACGGACAAGAGTTACTGGAGTTTGGATGAAAACTGAAGGTATGGGATGTCAAGCGTGGAAGATTAATACGAGAGCTGGTGCAAAGTAAATATGCTATTTGGAATGTGGGATGGTATGAAAAACTGAACACGAAGATGAAGGAAGGTCGCTCACTAATCGAAGGGGTCGAGGTGAGTGATTCTTTTGTCCTGAGAATAGATTTTGAATTTGCTGACTTTGTGTAAATAGACTTGGAGTGTAGAGGCTTTTGGGATTGGCGTCTTAGTTTTGAGAAATGTGCAAGGTACTTCTCAGAAGTTTTGAATTGGTCTATCAGATGTTTGTGAAGGGTAGATTACATCTGTATGATATTTGCTCTAAGATTGATTGGATCTAATGTTAAACTGCACCACAGAGACATGTCTCTCAGTCTGGTTGTTCATCTCAACTATTTATGCTAAGGATCTTTTAAAAAAAATCCACAACTCGTAGAAGTTAATTGCCTAATCTTCACCTGCAAAACTGTGGTACCGACCTACAGTATGTGAGAAGAATAACCACTAGCGCGTCCTACTCATGCAAGTCCCCTTCACACTGTGCCTCTCGCAAACATGTGCTCCCAACAAGTCTGCCCAACACCAACCCAATAAAAACTTGCTCAATAGCCTCACTTATCAAACATATCACCCGTCCACTCCAATAAAAAGGTGATCGATAAGGAGATAGCAAGCAGCCAAGTAATTGACATTCCACGAAAAGTCAACCTTAAATGTTGCGAGCCGACTTCGCCAAGAAACGATCTCTTACGTGCTCATTCTCTCAACGATGGCGAGGATGTTTGAGCTCGAAAAAACAATTGTAGCAATTGCAATGAGTGCTCTGGAATTTTTTATAAGATAAGCTGCTTTGATGGTTGTAATCACACTTTAATGTTGTAGCGGCAAGTATATCCAAAACCAGATGAACAAGAAATAAAATAAAAACCAACGAAGCAGCTTATCTTATAAAAAATTCCAGAGCACTCATTGCAATTGCTACAATTGTTTTTTCGAGCTCAAACATCCTCGCCATCATGATAGTTGAGAGAGAATGAGCACATTTAAGAGATCCACGTTTTCTTGGCGAAGTCGGCTCGCAACATTTAAGGTTGACTTTTCGTGGAATGTCAATTACTTGGCTGCTTGTTATCTCCTTATCGATCACCTTTTTATTGGAGTGGACGGGTGATATGTTTGATAAGTGAGGCTATTGAGCAAGTTTTTATTGGGTTGGTGTTGGGCGGCCTTAGGAGGATCACATGTTTGCGAGAGGCACAGTGTGAAGGGGACTTGCATGAGTAGGACGCGCTAGTGCATTTATCTTTCTCACATACTGTAGGTCGGTACCACAGTTTGCAGGTGAAGATTAGGCGATTTAACTTCTTACATTCCCAAGTTGTGGATTTTTTTTTAAAAGATCCTTAGCATAAATAGTTGAGATGAAGACAACCAGACTGAGAGACGTGTTTGATTCTTCTGTGGTGCAGTTTAACATTAGATCCAATCCAATTCTAAGAACCGGAATCTCATACAGATGTAATCTACCTTTCACAAAGGTTACCTAATAGACCCAATTCAAAACTTGCTCAGAAGTCTGCTCACCTCTCAAAACTAAGACGCCAATCCCAAAGCCTCTACACTCCAAGTCTATTTACACAAAGTCAGCAAATTCAAAATCTATTCTCAGGACAAAAGAATCACTCACCTCAACAACCACCCTCGACCCCTTCAAAAATATAGTGACGACGCTTCCTTCATCTTCGTGTTCGTTTTCATACCATCCCACATTCCAAATAGCATATTTATCTTGCACCAGCTCTCGTATTAATCTTCCACGCTTGACATCCCATACCTTCAGTTTTCCATCCGAACTCCCAGTAACTACCTGCAGTCCAGATGGACTACTATCCATGGAAGTGATTGCGGTGGTGTGAGCTTGGATGGTTTGGATGATTGTGTAGTTTGTGCGCGACCAGGTCTGGAGAGTTCCTGTGTTGGTTGCTGTGATAATATGAGCGGGAGTGATGATGATATTGTTGATCAAACCCGTGCTTGTGAGCGTCGCTAGATTCTCACTGGGAGAAGTCAGTACATCACGGTGAGAAACAACACGAACTTTGGCGTGTCGCATTGAAGAAAGTGGAAGTCTCACTCACCCATTCGTAACATCCCAAATTCTCGCAGTACAATCCGCGCTTCCCGTAGCCGCGATCTTATCATCCATCTTCACGACATATATCTTATCCGTATGCCCACTCAAAATGCGCTTACACTTATTAGTAGTCAAATTCCAGATTCGAGCGTTATTCTCATATCCTCCCGAGAGCAGGAGATTGCCATGGATCGAAAGAGACCGGATTGTGGCCGTATGACCAGTGAGAGTAGCGGTGCAAGTTGCTGTTGAGGAAGAGACGTCCCAGATCCGAATAGTGGTATCTCGAGATGAAGAGATAAGAGTTGTTTGCGTGACTGGTTGGAGAGAGCGCACTGTGGAGGTGTGGCCTGAGAGGGTGTGTGTTTTGTTGCTGGCGAGAGAGGATGAGCTTTCAGAACCATTCTCGGGCTCAAGAATTGGAGATAGGGAGTAAAAGCACAGTAGTGATCAACATGAACTTACAGTGTTTTCAGATCCCAAACAGATATCTCACCCTCTCCTCCACCTGTAGCAAACCACTCATCTTGCCAGGAGGCAATCGCCCAGATTATGCCTTCCCCATCGAACTCTACATTCTTCTCATTTCCCCCTCGACAATCCAGAACAGAAAGCCATCTGGTGTCAAGAGCAATGAAAAGTCTGTGTTTAATGTTGAGAGGGGAGGTAATGTGGAAGGCCGTGACTACGCCACTTTCCGAGGTGAGAGCCGTACTTGATAGTGGGGCAGGAGTATGGGACATGGTGGTCATGTGTAGTCCAAGAGGTGTGTGCTTTGGAAGTTTTTCAGGTTGTATATAGAGAAAGTGATCACATTAGATGAAATTCTGGTTCGCAGGCGAGGAATTTTTTGGGAGATTCCAGTTGGGTGATCATACAATCTTCATCGTGGGCAGAGGAGTCTTACGTACCCCGCAGTTCAGGCACCGAGTACGAAAAATAAAAATCTAGAATACCCTGGTTCAAATGATTTACAGAATGTTTGTTTTGTGTACTGTACAAAGTAGTTGGGTATCCTTGTTATTGTGAAATTTTGTTTGTCAATTCAACAAGACTCATTTCGAAGCAATAAATGTTGGAAAAGCCGTCAAGAGAAAGTGTGGAACAAAATTTGGCTAATACTGAGAAGAACTTTAACAATCCGAAGCTCAACCGTGCTAAAGTCTAATTCAAAGAATAAAAAGCAAATATCTTCTGTCGTACCCAAGTCGAAGCAAACGAATAACGATATAAAATCACGAGTACAGTATAATAATGAAAAGAAACAAAGGAGACAGGGAGGTACTTTCTCAGCTCAAACCTCCGCAGGCTTCCTCGTCCCATTCACAGACAACCCCGCCGACGACTCCACAACCTCACTCCTCCTACCCTCTGCATGCGTCTCCCAAAACTTATCTTCCCTACTCATCTTCGACGTAAAAATACCATGCAAATCAAACGGATCTAAAATTGTGACCAAGAAAGACCTTTGATCCATATACCCCGGCCCAACAACCTCCGTCACACCATCCTGCGCAAGATAAACATTGATATCCCTCGGTAGGAACCTCATCGGATGTCTTGCGTTCAGCAGCAACGTGTTGACAACCATGAGCGAGGCTTCAAAGACCCAAAAGTACCATTCATATCGTAAGAGAACGCTGACCTGCTGCGGATCGTCGATTTTGAAAAAGTTGAGGTCAGAGATGACGAAGTATTCCACGGTGCGAAAGATGGTGCGGGAGCCAATGAGGGCGGAGGACATGTAGAGGGTGTGTAACACTCCGGCGAGTTTCTGGGGGAGGACGCCGGCTTTTTTGCATTTCTTCTGGAAGTGGACGGCGAGGTAGACGAAGCTGCAGAGGATGATGAGTTGAAGGAGAAGTGCGGCTTTCAAGAGAGCTTTGCCGGTGTCTTGTTTCCTTTGTGGGAGGGAGGAGTTAGTGACTAGGACTGCGCCGTTTGCGTTTAGTGCTTCTATGACTGCGGAGATGAAGCCGAAGAATACGATGACTCGACCTGGGTGGATAATGGATTCGTAAGGGACATAGTAGAGAATCCGGGAAAGTGTGAGGTAGTTGCTGAGTTCATAGACAGGACTGAGTTGATGTAAGTACGGAAACAATAATGTATAATATGGGCCAGACATACGGTGCTGCATAAACAAGGACGGTGCTCGAAATGAATATCTTGAGGTCGTCATAATGGAATGCTCCGATTTCTCGCAGGATAAAGCCGGCTACGAAGAGCACGCCTGACCATGGCAGTAAACCGGTGACTTTCCAGCATTGGTAGTGACTAGATTGTTAGAGCGTTTTGGAAAAGGACCTTGGGTTGGCAAGAGCTCAAGACTTACATGCACTGCCAGACGTGCCAAATCACTGACACAGCAAATAGAATGGCAAAAGCTGCGGGAGCACCTTTGTTTGGAGCGTAGAACCAGTAACTACCGTCAACTGCCGGACGTTAGCACATTGCAAAATAAAGTATGCCTGGAGTCAACATACCATGCTCTCCAGTTTCCATCTTGGCTTGGCGCGATGTCGAGCTCCAGTCAAGGTATTTGATGTTTGATGGCGAATGCTCAAACGCTTCCTCAAAAATGGAGACTTGTAAAATTCAATACTGGGGTTTGCTGGAGTAGATCAAGGAGTTTGTTGCCGCAAGTTGAGACTGTTTGCTTTGTTGAGTTGGTAGGCACATATATGCTGCAGAAACGGAAGGATAGTTGAGACCAGCGCGACATACCATTTATATATAAAGCCATGACCAGCCTACCGATTCCACACAGCCCCAGAATACGATAAAAGTAAGACTGATCGCCCACTCGGACAACATTGTTCAATTCAACTGGTGTTGAGCACTTGTATGAGGAGATACTTTGGAGATGGGTTGGGCGAGTTGCGATGGAATACGAAGATCCCTGTCAAGCACCAAGCCGCGCCAAGCAACAGGCCCATTCCGAAGCGAAGGCATAAGACGGTTTGATCGAGGACCGCCAATGGATGGAGCCCTGTTTGACAAAGATAACTCATAGTAACGTAAGCCATGTAAGAAGCATAATCTCAGTGGGATATGAAGAGATCAAAGATTAGCAAACTTCTTTTGAAATCGAAGCCTTCCTACTGTTGCGGAGTGTCTTGTCTCTTGTCTCGTGCATGCATGCAGATCACTTCAATAGCTGAGCAGTACTGTATTGCGCAAGGCTTTAATTGTCGAAAACAACTCAATTCAAGGGCTTGGATAACAAATAAACAACACATACATAGTCCTCGTAAAAGCCAAAAATGGCAAGTTTATCAAAAGCGGAAACACACTTCGCAATACTACTTCGATTAAAACACCGCCTCGGGAAACACTTTACTCGGCCCATCCAACAACTTCTCCTTCTCGCCCTTCAAGCAATGATCAAAAAAGGCCGTCACTGTTCAAGCAGTCAGTCAAAACCCCATACTACCCACCCAATCATGACCAAAAAATCACAACTTACAATAAGCATCCTCAACCACCAACATCCTCTCCCCATCAATCGTCCCAAAACTCTGACCCAAATTCCCCGGCACCAACACACCCAGCTTAACCAAAACCCCAAACAAATAACCCTGATCACTATAACTCCCATGACCGGCCCCTACAGCCTTGACCTCCAACTCCAGCCCACCTTTCGAATTCTTCCAAAATGACGCCCACGATGGATCAACATCCCTCGTTCGATTCTCCGACGACATAATCATGAAATCCGTATTCCGCGGTAAGCCCCTTGAGACGACTGGTCCCCAAAATGCACCATCCAAATTCGCACCGCATTTGAGCAGTGCCTTGTTCCTATCCCTGAGATTTGTTCTCGATGCTAGAATCGTCGATGCAGCTGCTGCTCCGCCGATGCTGTGACCCAGAATTCCCCAACCTTTTCCTCCATCCAGTGCTTCTTTGAGGCCCGGGAGGCCTTCCTTTGCGACTTTTCCATCTTTTGCTGTTAACGACGAGATAACGAATAATAAATCACCGACTCTCTTCTCGACTACAACAATGGCGCTGTTTTCGTCTAACTCAACAGGTGGAGTGAACACGCCTCGTCCATCGGGATACGAAATAAAAGCGGTATCATTTGGATGATCGACGCCAATGACGATGTAGCCTTTCGATGCTAGATTTGAGAGGGTGGCGGTGTAGTCGAGTCTGCTTCCTCCGTAGCCTGGGGAGAATAGGAGGACTGGTGGTGGTGTTTTGCATTTCTTGCGGTGGCTGAGGAGAGGTGCGGATTGATGGGCTTGAGAGAAGAGTGTTGATGCTAAGCCTGAGGGGAGGCTGGCGGAGCGTTCAAGGAAAGAGGCGTAGAGGGGGTCGTAGACTGGTGCGAGGGGGTAAAGGGTGGTGTTTATGGTTGGGCTAGTTGGGTAGAAGAGGGATATCATAACTGGTGAAGAATGAGCAGAAATTAGTTTTGTGTTGATGGACTGTGATACAACGGGATGAAGGAATGGAGAGATGATGTCCTTACTATCAGAAGGCGCATTGGGAAGGTAGAGTGTCGTGGTGCCAATTTTGTAAGGGCCAGTGGGAGAAGGGAGGTTTAATTGTGAGAGGGCATGAGGGACGAACAAGAGAAGTGAGATGAAGAAATACATTTTGATAAGCGTTTGTCTTGAAGAGAGATAGAATCTGGGGTGGTATGAAGTGAGAAAATACGCATTATAAAAGACAAACATTTTCTCGTCTTATACTCTTTTGCAACTCACACCATCACTCTTTCAAGATGTATAGTCCAAAGTTTCCTCGCGAAGCCTCCACCCATCCTACGCTACGCAAAGCAGTGCATCCAGCGCATGTATATTTAAGACATGCCACCAGTACACCAGAATCCATCTAGTAGAAGTGCTAGCGAACTTGCTCTCAAGGCCATAAAGATGACAGGACTGACATTAAACGATAAGACAGCGAATCAGAGGATGTCCAATGTCGATGCCTGAAGTGCAACTTTTTCGCTTAAAGTCGGGAAGCTAAAATCGGGGCAGTGTGACTTTTCTAATCCTCCGAAAATTCGGTCCCCGAAATGTAGGTGAGCGGAAGGAGTAAGATAGATTCGTAGGTCATGGTGGCGGAGTCTAGACATGTGGTTGTAGGTAATGTTGGATTTTTTGTAGGAGGGAATTCGCATTTCTACATCACCACTTTACAAGTGACGCGACTACGAATTGTCAGGCAACAACACATTAGGAAACACCAAACCAAGACAGGAAAACTTGGGTATCTTCATTAATATTGGTGGCTTCTATCTGCTGTTAATTAAGTAATTTCGTCTTCGTGCTTTCTAATGTACCTGCAAGAGACAAGCATGTCCGACATTTTGCATAGCCGTTGCAACATTGTGGTCGTACAGCCGTCAGACTCTCTATCGTCTTCAAGGGCCGAGTCGTGGATTCGTAATGCGTTCGCAAAAAATTGTGTACACTGAGCAAATATCTCAAGCATAGCTTTGGTTGATGACGTCTCTTGTCCAACAACCCTCACTGCCGTACCTAGCAAACCCTCACACAATTCTTGACGAAATCTGGCTCGGAGTGTTTCTTCGTCTCGATATTCTCTCCTCAAGGCCACATGCACTCATACATGAACATCCAATCCCCAAACCAATTCTCAAATCTGCCCACCAAAGTCGAATATGCATCACCAGGACTCTTCCACTGTCGTGCCCGAATCCCTTCAGTCATGGTGTGTCGTTTGATTGCAATGTTCATAGAAAATGACGAGAACGAACAGCCAGTGAAGTGTGAACTTTTGGTGAGAACAAGGAAATCAACAAGTGCTTGTTGATCCCACGAGAGAGCTGTCAAACGTTTAAGGTCTGCTCCTGTCAACAAATCTGTCTTCCCAACCACCTTCATGCCTAGGTGTTTCATTGCCAATTCGCCAAACCTATGGCCTTCTGCAGCATCTCCAGTAGCGATGTAGGCAAACTTGAGTCCATGGGTTTCCGCTGCCTTCAGATATCCTTTGGCTTGATCGTCGAAATTTGGCCAGAACCCAAGAGCATCACCCTCAGTTCTCAGATGTACACCAAGGTATGGAGTGTCGAGTACCTTTCTTGCCACCACTCCGTTCGCTTGCTCCGTCTTTGACTGGAGATCATTTGGCTGCTCATTATTTGGCTGTTCGTTGGTTGACTGTTCAATGTTTGGCTGCTCCGTGGTTTTCTGGGCCTGGTTTGCTGCGTGTTCTTTCGCCATAATAGTCAACTTATCAATCGTAGTCCTAGCCAACTCCTCGACATCGGGCCGCATCCTCAAAATATCGCCAAAGGTTGTTGCAAACTCAGGTCCATCACGGTAAATAGGCCATTCGAAGAACACTGCCCATCTGAATTGGACAGTGACTGGCTTCTCCACACTGGGCCAGTAGTACTTTTCGCGTAGCCACTTATCATGCATCCCTCGATATTGATCCAGATGTCGATTGATTCCACGCTCATCAAATCCGTCATTTCCTCCCTGAATCAGAGCCTTTGGATAGAACTCCCCAATATCCTGTCGATTCTTTCCATGTGGAATATCCTCACCCTTGTTGTAGATGACCAGCTGCGGGCAGAACTCTCCCATCACCTTTCGGAAGTGCTTATCATCGAAGAAGTAATCGAAGGGTTGGAATGATGCAGTGAACAAAGCGCCCAAATTCTCTTTTGAACGTCTTTGAATTCTTGGCATAATTAATCCAGTCGCTCCTGCCTCGATGGCATATCGAATGCAGGTCAAAAGAAAGTTCCTGATGTTTCCAACTCCTCCAGAATTGTTATCGCAGACGTAGTTCAAACCCGGAGTCAACACCGATTCGTTGCAGACCCTTCCCAGTGGCCATCCCACATATTCCCCGTAGAAATCGTAGTCGTGAAGGTTGATTGAAGAAGCAGATTCCGGAGGCGGGACGAACTTGACATTCGGATCCAATTTTGGTACCTCGACTTCAGGGACGGGAGCAGGTGTGGTTGTAGGTTCGGGTTCCTTTGCATGTTCAGGAAATGGATTAAGGGAGGACAGTGGACGATCAATGAAGATGTGTGCGAAGATGAAGGTGTTCACGAGCAGCAACGCGACCAACAAGTATCGATACCTCCACCATTTGATGCGCCCGAGGCTGTTGGCCAAGTCCTCAACAATCTTTTGACGCATGACGGAAGAAGGCGAAGGCCAAGTTGGTGTCGATGTGAAGAAGGGATCGCGAGTGAAGAGACGAAGGGGGGGACAGGAAACAAAAAGGGAAACGACGTAAAGGAGGGAGGACGCACTCGAGGATGTCTCGTAATACCACGACTGGGGAACTGGCTGTGCCTCTGGCTCTTGGCTGCTTGAACTCCTGTAACGGCCAAGCCGCGTAAAGTAAATCCAACGGGCGGCGAAGGCTCGTAATCACGTTTAGATCTAGGAGCAGTGTATCTTGATAACGATTTAGATTTGAACTGCAGAGAATATTACAGTCTACAGTCTACATGCTTCTGCTCTGTGCACTTTAGAGGGTTCAAGTCCCGAAAGACGAACATAGTCCTTCCCTTTCTCCTTTCTAAGTGTTACAAGTCGCGAGGTCTCTTGCCCCTAAAGTTTAAAATAATGGCGGCGAATACTCCGCGCCCAGCAAACGGCTGTAACTGCTACTCGGCCAATCGACCAGGACCAGCCAGTTGTTCCGAGATTAGGTGGCAGGTACACCAGTAACGTGACGACCTGCCTTTTTGGCTGCGTTGCTCAGTACAGTACTGACTGTCTTTCGAGGTACAGCAATTGTTTGGCTGAGCATCAGATTTATTTGATATTTGATATCTCTCAAGACAGTTTGATTTGTTATTCATCTGACTGTAGGTTGACGATCACAGCAACAGATGTATCGCAGATTAACCTAACAATTATCCTCGCTAAAGCAAAACTATTTATTTTTAT
>JBAMDN010001282.1:0-18439 GCA_037074945.1 Tetracladium marchalianum
GTAAAATCAACATAAGAGGGCTCTGAATGCGAGTGGAGCTTGCCCCGGCAAGTTGTTTTGCCATTACAAAGAGTCTCTGGATGTTTTTCTTTTCGCCCATAGATTGGGCAAATGATCGATTGCGTGTCAAGATAACTAGAATGCGCAGGGCGGAAAGCGCAAGAGATTCATCCTTACCAATTCGAGGGAGAATATCAAGAATAGCTTCAAGAAGTTGCTCACGCATGTCCTGTGGAATTGCCGGATCGACTAGCTCAAGAACTGGGGCCTCCACAACCTCCTTATCGTCCTTGGGAGGAGTCCATCTGGTTTTTTGCGGCTTGGCATCCTCACTGAGCAGCAACTCTATGATAAGAAGAATGTGAGATACCCACGGGGACGGCTCATCGACCGAGTGTGTCGGCGATAATTTTACAAAACTCAACAAGACCACCAGATTATCATTATCCTTGAGCTCTCCAATAGCGGCAGTGTAGAAATGTTTGTCTCGAAGCAGCAAAGCAAGTAGGTGTGCATAGGCAGCGATCTTTTCACCGCAGTTCTTCATGTCTTCTTCACCAGCGAACGAAGAAAGTGCAACGACCAAGGTTTCTCCAACAGACTTTCGTTGCTGAACTGGGTCACTTGATTTACCAACGATTGTTGAGATCAAATCAGCGATTTCGAAAGTGACTTCGCCGTGCGCATTGATTACATCTAGGCATTTGTCGATGAGGTTATCTCGAATTGCATCACGCTCGTCGTTGAGATCATCGATTGTGATTTGCTTGCGTTGAGTAGCCTCCGAGGCGGGTTGTTGAGCCCCAGAAGTAGCTACTGGCGGCGCACTAGCAGAACCGGCAGAAGGACTTCCAGCCAAGACTGGTGCAACTTGACTCAATATTTCACTGACGGTCGAATCGGCAATTGCATTTGTTTCAGCAATGGAAAGCGGTGGATCCGAATCCAATGACATGGTGAGATCATCTGGAGTCGCAGTTCCCGTTGATGTACTTGTTCGAGGGCGTGAAGACTCTCTTGCAGATGATAATGGGACAATGTCACCAGCTGGGACCGGATGAAGCCTACTCTCTCCATGATCTCCATGCTTCATCTCCCTGCAGTACTCAATCGCGAAGTTTGTGTTGTTGTTGCAGCGGTACAGAGCTTCCGTGGCGATCTCAACATCGAAACCAATAGAATCCAGATTTTCTAAGCCCTCAGAGCTAGGTCGGAAAGTCTTCCGACGGGTTGTCGTGGACGGGACAATCTTGTCACTTCGCTTGATGGCATTTGCTTCGCTGTCTGCCATGGCGATGTTCCGAATCACTTCAATGAGCTTTTCTGAGATTTGACTGGAGCCCTTCTCGATGAGATCAGACTCCCATAGCCGACGGGTAATTGGCAACACGGCCATGCGGAGTTCGACTAGGAATTGAGAGATAGAAAACTGGTCTGAACGAGGACGCTCTCTGTCGCGGGATGACATGGCCATTGTCTGCACCGATTCCGTGACATGCTTCCCATTGACAATTCGACTGTACATTTCGAGAATGTTCCTAGTTCCAGCAGTTGCCAATTCAACGAGGAAAAGATCTTCCGGCTTTCTCTGGCTTGCCTCAACTGGACTCGATGTAATTTCCTTTGTGAATACCTCAAGAATGCGATTAACCACGTCAAATCCAGCATTGTCCTTAAATGCCTGCAAGACAATTGTAATGGTTGAAGTTGGACGCTCGTTGTGACGTGGAACTAAAGATTATTAGTAGTTGATGACAGGGGAATGGAGAAAAATTACCATCGACCAGCATATCATCCAGTACATGTAGCATCCCGATCCAGTATGAATAATTTTCAAGCGACCGCTCAACATCAGCGAGAGCCAGCTGAGAGAGAATGGTCTTTGCCAGGGCTTGAGCAATGGCTCCATGACTTTGCTTTTGAAATTGGTCAACACTGCGTTTAGTCACCAGAGCTTTCCCAAGTGTTTGGAAGAAAGGCGATATGGTGCGAGAGATCTTGCTAAGAGAGTATCGAAGTGCCTGGAAATTCTTGAAATTGGCGGATTCTTGCTCCGCCGTTGTTGGGAGCTTTGGTTTTCTGTCCGAGTGTGCGGCAGTAGTAGCAAGCGATGTAGACACATCATCAGCTGATACGGACGGAGTATCAATTGCAGGTATCTCAGCCTGGGGGGGTTCCGCAGCAGGAGTCTGGCTGCTAAGGATATTGTCTGCAACGGGCTCACGATAGAGAGGGTCCTTGAGTCGAGTAGCATTTCTCCAGTAATCTGGAACCATCTTCTGCAAATGCATTTCCTCCTTGAGAGAGGCGCCTAAGAGAGGACCCAAGCTCTCAACTAGTCGAATGTAATAATCAGATAGATTCAGTTGGTTGAAGCTTGTGCTGGCACTTCGATGATTGTAAACTACTGATGCTTGAAAGCAAGAATGAATTGTGGAGACCAACGATTGGATGTTGACGAAGCTCTTCGCAAACACTGTGCCATTTGCAATCAAGTCAATATCAGCAGAACCTCGAGCATCAGAATTCACAAAAGGAGCGAAAAAGGAGTTGTTCTCAGAGTGCTTTGAAAAGGGGGCAAGGGCATCTGTTGCAAGTTGTGCCCGTCTAAGAAGCGAAGGCATGGTGAGATGTGGTTTGCTCTCTGCTAGCAATGCTACCACGGATTGCAGAGTACGACTTGCTGATCCATCTCCGAAATCGTATGACAAGCATGGTGACTCAGAAAGGTCTAGAACAAACTCAATGCCTCCTTTAGAACTGAAGTCGTTTCGAACAGACGAGTTGCTAAACATGGTGGAAAGAAAAGTAGCAACAGCAGTGACATATGGAGTCATTGACGTTGCGTCTGACGAAGTGACTTCTGGAGCAGCAGCATTGTCCACAGCTACAGCATCTGCGTCCTGCATTTCGACATCGACGTTCTCTTCGGTCGCCTTCTCTTTAGCTTTGGAAGAGCTATTCGGGGATTGTTTGATGCGTTGATCAGCAATGATGGTTTTGCCAGAACTATCAGTTGTCCATAGCTTAGCGCCAATCTTATGCTCTTCAGCCTTCGAGTTGCAAAGATAGCTCACTCTGGCAACCATGGTAAGGATAGCATGCATGATCGCGGACTTGAGGGGCGGGTGATGGCGAACTAACTCATCGAAGGTGCTTCCAAGATTGCTTGGGAGGTCCTTGTTATTTTCCATACATTTCACATGCTCAGGACTCTCGAAGATCTCGAAAAAGCTTTCAAGCGCACGAGAAGCCTGAAACATCTTCATTCCAGCAGAGTTCAGACAGATAGCGCCAAATGCTTGTGGAATAATGATAATCGTCTCCGAGGTTGGCATGATGCCCTTGGCAAGTTGTCTGTCACGAGGGGCTTGGAGCATGGCTAAATTTGGTCGTTCAATAACCCGGAGGGGAATATCATCGTCTTCACTCTCTGGCTCCGAGGGTGGTGAACTTGCTTCAACGTCAGAATCTGCCGATGCAGTTGGTGGTGTTTCTGGCTTCTTCTGTTCCATAGGCATTGTGATCGTGGTATCAGTCACAGCTTCCAAAAGGCCACGGCTAAGACCAGCCTCAGCAATGACAGCAAAGCTTGTTGGTTCATTGTTGATAAAGTCATTGAGAATGCTGACTGCGTTGGTCCAGACGATGGAGCCAAAACAATGGGCGTTTCCAATGATCTGGCGTAAGCTTGCTAGCAATTGAGAGGAGTCAATCAAATTTCGTAGTAAGCGATCAAAATTGCCACCATAACCGCCTGCAGTTGTCATCATGTGGTGGATAAACTTGAAAAGCCACTTAAGAGTCTGCTGTTGAAAGAATGGAATCTCGTAATCGACCGCTGCTGATCCATACTCTGATTTGATTCCATTGCCAGATGCAGCATTGTCAGCTGCGGCCTTCACCTCGAAGACAATCAAGTTAGACACAGCGTCCAGGCCATCAGCGCTGACAAGAGTCTGGAAAGCATCCCGAGTGCTGTATAGAAGGGAGTCCAAGAATGTCAGCACAGTAACTTGGTAACGTTCAGCGACGCTAGCCCGCATGCCCAGAACCTCGACAAGAATTGGAATCAAGCCAGCCGTCACCAAATCACTTCCAGTGCGTGGATTCGCAGAAAGGGAAGATACCAGATTGAACAAAGCACAGCGCCAGAGGTCGGCCTCGGTCTCCTTGTCTGAGTCGTCGTCGGCGTTCATCTCGGCAACCGCCTTTCGAATGACATAAAGAAGTACACCATGGTTGACATTGGTGTTTAAAGCAGCACATACATCCGGAAACTTGACTTGGTGCTCAGCCAAAGCACCAAGTGCATCGAAGGCGATACTTTGTAGAGGTCTTGGCACCGGAACATCACCTTCGGTAGGTGGATGAACAAGCTCTGCAAGTTGATATACCAGCTGCAGTCTACGAGGTTCTTCACTATCTTGCTTCAACACGGTATCAATAAATGCTGATTCCGAGTGAATGTATGCCAAATTTGTGATGGCAAGCAATCTGATCGCCAACAATTCTCGTCTGGTCTCTAAGGATGTTGTTAAAGCTTCTGCGATTCGAAGCTTAGCTAAGAGTTCGTATTGTAGAGTCTGAGGCAGTCCAGGCATATGTTCACGCAAGATAGCGTGTGCACCGATATACTTAAGCTTTGACGAGGAAACTTCAATCACCTTGAAATTTGGTGTCGACTGTTCATCGTTCGAGGTGGGGAACGTTGTTGCACGACCAGCAGGACTTAATGACTCCTCAAATGTTGCTTGTCGAGCCAATTTCGAACCATTAGGACCAAGATTTGATGCACGGCGAATGGGAGTTGGTGTTGTTGGCGTGTTGGATAAGGCCGGAAGCGCAGGGGGGCGTGATGATGTCGACTCATGCTCTACATTCGCCTTTGGGTAATATGTGAGTTTGACGTCCCCCCATTCCCCCCATGATATCGCTGTATCTGATCCACCTCTTGGGCCTTTGGGGCTAGCATGAACACCAATACCACCCTTTACAAGTGATACAAGATCATTGGCATGCAGAGTCGAACTGGTTGTCTTAGATGACGCGCTGACACTAGCAGAGACAGCCTTCTCCTTGCCTTTGGCGGTTGGCGTTGATGGTGTAACTGGCTGGGCAAGATCAGGAGAGGTCGTGATTGTCTTAGCAAAAGGAAGAGCCAGTTGTAAAACTCGATCAAGATCGATATTGTAATGGTTGGCTAGGAGAGCATTGCTGACATGGCGAACAGGAATGTTCATGCGCTTCATGGCTGCCTGATATCTTTGCGCCAGTTCTAAAGACAGTTGTAGAGTTGCCTGAATTAGTGATAAAGACGTAGTGTTGAGAAGATTACTGAGGTGTGCGCTGCTTGCGTAAATGCTGCGATTGCCGCAATTCTGCAAGAGAATCCTCGAAAAGCGAAGAACGGACTCCACCAGTTGTCTGTCTCCATCTTTGCCGTAACCTAATTCCTCCATGTTGTGACGCTCAGTTGATGCCTGCTCGACATCTTTGGATTCTAGCAATGTACAACCGAAGTCTATGGTTTGAGGACCCTCATGCAACTTGTATGTATTGCAGAATCCTTCTAAAATTACATCAAATCTATTGAGAAGCGGAATCCAATGGTATAGGTCGCCTCGAGGAAACGGCCATTGCGTGGCAAATGTGGAGAGTTGCTGTGGTAGGAGGGGTAGAGCAATGGTGCTCGCCGTGTTGCGGAAGTCTCTGACATAAGGTGGCTACAACACTATTAGACACCCCCTTCCTATACTCGTAGAGAACATAACTTACCAGTGACTCAGAGTGCTTTGCCTGCATAGACTTGTTGATTCGGACCATGGTGATGGCGGGTGCGGCAGGACCGCGGATCAATTAATATAGACCCCTCCTCTGCCTCCAGATCTTTTGAGCCTTCAACAGCGTGGCAGATGCGAGAGGAGCGTCCACGGTTGGACTTTCTCGGGAATAGTTCAAGAGGGTTGTAGCCTTGGGGTATTGGAAAGATCGTCAAGAGATGTTGGTAGCCCGGTGAGTTCGCAGGTCGGTTTCAAGGAAGCGCAATGGCGACCAGGCTAGATAGTCGCAGGGAGAAGAGGTACGCGTCTAAAGACAGTTGATGTCGCTGCTCGCAAAGCGCATGAGATGGCTTGGGAGATATTCGAGAAAAGAGGGTAGGGTCGTTGAAAGGTATCGAATCGAAATGAGTGTGTCGAACGGTACGGTGCAGGCGCCGATCGAGTTCTCAGGTCACTAGATACGCAGGATGAAGAGAACTAGCCCGGATTACTAGCGGGGAATATAGAGGCTCGGTAGTGAGTATGGTGTTTGGGGAGTTGTTGGTGTCGGTGGGGTGAAAGGTTAAGGATTGGAGAGGGAAGGCAGAGTTGAGAAGACGGAAAGTTGAGATGGAGCTCGGGAAGCTTTGAAAGTCAAACGCGTTTAGGCTCGCTAATAAAAGCGGCTTTGCGTCACCTCTTCGGTGCATATCTGAACATCACCAGAAAAGAGGAAAATTTCAAGCTCAGATTGATCCATACACAGCGATCTTGGATACTGAGAGAGGGGAGTAGATGCTTCTACATTCATCAATTTCTCTTGCAAAGACGGAATCTCGGTACTGCCCGTATGGGGCTCAAGTATTGTTTTCTGCTTGGATCTCGTCATCGCGGCTACCATAGCCTTCCATCGATATGGGACAGCTGCCTTGCTTACTCGTAAGATCATATATATCGACTGTACTTGTTCCTTATGCGCCAACGCAGACTCGCAAACAAGAAGGAGTAAAGACAACACAGCGAAGTTAGAGTGCCATGGTCATGAGAAAAGTCACTTGCTCCAATCTAGGTTAAGATACCGGCTATTTGTTTGTTGTGCCTTTTCTTATTGTCTTGATGCTGCAGTTAGCCAAAGGAGGTCTAAATGTATGGTTCCTCTCTTTGTGGGGAGTGTGCTTCCCACATATTCCAGGAGACGTTCAAGGACATGTGATTTCGATTGCCCCTAGAAGCATGGAGCGAAATGACGAAAGAATGTCAATGGTACAAAGTACAGTCCTTCGAAGGTCGACAGTGACAGCTTGACAGCACACCTGTGGGTCGGGGCAGAGATTGATGTCTTGTGTTTATGCAACAAAATCGAAGTCCCAGCCGGGCGCCATCAACAACAGCAAAATGTTGATACGTGTATTCGTCGACTAACCAACAGGAAAAAGGAAGTACATAAAAAGCAGTATTGTGTGTGTACCGACCTCCTCAGCTCATTCGTTTCATCATCACTTGTGCTCCCACGGAATATGCTTCTTGCTTTTATGACGAGATCGTCGCTTAATTACTACATATCAACAGATATTGTTAAATGAGGCGATTTGGACCAGCAATACATACAATGCAAGCAAGAGAACAAGAAATCGAACGAGAACCAAAACAGCCTGCTTCTTATGAGATCCTCGTCAAAGACCTCAGTTATTATGTTGATATTCCCTCCCAGCCTAGGTAGCATTCGGGTATTGCTGAGGATAACACCCCAACATTCCCTTTCTTTAAGTTTTCTTTCACCACTCACAAAGCTCCCTGCCACCAAATCAACGACGATGTTTCAGGTCAGTCCATCCCTCCAGACCACAAATGGCAGCCGTTGGCAGTTGAGCCGACATCCCTGCAGCGAACCCAGCATTGTGGTGTGGCTGTCCAATTGCGTGTCCAAATATAGATTGAGCTGCTGAATGAGAATACCTGACCTGATATCCGTATACTGTTCTGGTAACAATCACCCGAGATCTGTCCCTCCACATCAATTCAAAATGACAAGAACGTGAAGCCCATAGCTTCGAATGATCACTCCAACATATCAGTCACTTCACCTTGTCAGAGTTGCCCTGATTCACGTCGTTTTTGTGTTCCTCCAGCCACTCATCATCTTAATCTCCCGGAAAGCTTGACTGGCCACATCCCCCTGTCAACTTTTGGTTCCTACGCGTGCACCTGGACAATAATAATCAACCACCTCAGCCTCAACTCTTCGTCCTCCTAAATTCTCCAATCCTACACTCTTCCACGCTGTCCGCAATCCTACGATTCAACTTTACTTCTACCACCTTACGAGCACTCAACGTCGATCCGCGGAGACGCGACTAGCAACCCTTCCTTCCCCTTGTTCCCAAGCACGCGGGCAGCCGTCCTTCGTTGATGGACTCGAACTCCTGTTGCGACTCCTGACCTCCCCCAAATTCTCTCAGTTCCCATTACCCAAATACCAAACCTCACAATGTCGGAAGCAGACAAGGAGCCTAAGACAGAGGCGGAACTTCCCGAAAAAAAGAAGGATCTTGTGGCAGAGGGATCAGATCGAGAGGAGGTGAGATACCCTCTCTCCTTGCTCACAGCTATTTGCACAATTCCCACAACCCTTTTTCAATCCAGTGGACAAATCAGGAATGTTGCTAATGATTTTCGCTCTCATAGGATACCTTCGAAGATGCAAATGACACAGCAGTACCAACAGTACCAGCAGAACCCCCTCGCCCATCTGCAGAAAGATCAAGGTCCCTGACACAACGCCGACCATCTTCCACCAAGAGTGTCTCGCGGGAGATCTCTCCCACAACAGTCCCTCCTGTTCCAGCAGTTTCAGAAGTTTCAGAAACCAAGTCAGACGTTGATACAGTGGATACAAAGTCAGAAGAGGGCGCAATTCAGCCAAAATCTCCCCTGCTTACATCCCATCGACTTTCCAATACTTCTTTAGACAATGTCAGCTTGGATGGCGATAGCACACTGAAAACGGTAAAATCGACGGACGCCAAAGGACTGGAAAGCAATGGCGGTCACGATCTCCCCCCAATTGATGTGCACGCTACAGAGTCTCAACCTCCTCTACCTCCGAAGAAGAAATCATCATTTCAAGGTCTCTCGGGTGTGCTCCCTTCAGTGCCTTGGTCCCCTCCTCCGCAACCGTACCCAACGCAAACTATTCCTGCCCCGGCACCTCCCCCAAGAAAGTTGACGAGTCCTTTTGCGTGGTTATCGAGAAACACATCAGCACAACCCAAGGAAGTTTCACCTCCAGTTCAATCACCAAAAGCCACCGAGCGTCGCAATACAACATCTTCGATAAGTACGCTTTCGAGTAATCCGGAAATGATGTTAAGCAAGCTAGAGGAGGGTCAGGATTCCGAGTCGCCGAATGGGAACAAGCGGCCAATGAGGAACAGTTTAAGGGATAGATTCAAACTCCTACGGATGCGTGAGGAAGCAGGAATTACCACGCTGGGTGACGATGATAAGGGAGGTAGTGCACTTGCAGGGTTGGTTGGAAGAAGTGCAAGCCTCGGATTTGGGATTGCAAGTCCTACAAGCACATTAGAAGACAAAGAGTTGTCATTGCAAGCACAAACGCCTTTATCACCAGGCCCGACGAGCCCGAATCCTTTGACAGTAAATACCGCTTTGGCTCCTGGAACAGTTTCTGGCGTATCCGCAGGACCATCGGCAATGGCAGATCCAATGGCTCCCGTGGATTGGGATTTGTGGCAATCTGTGGTATACGAAGGGCCGACGGCTGTTGCAAAGACTAGTGCGGAGGAACTTAATCGTGCTATTGCAACTGGTATTCCGAATGCTATTCGAGGCGTAGTATGGCAAGTTCTTGCCCAAAGTAAGAATGAAGCATACGAGGTCATGTATCGAGATTTGCTTGCAAGAGGCACAGTCAATAACAAGGATCGAATGAGCGCATCCAGTACAACTGCTGCATCAACAAATGGGAAGGAGAAGGAAGAAGTGACATCGTCGGCATCTTCTGTGCATTCAGATCATTCTACCCCGGCCACAACAGTTACTAATGGTCTGAGATCTCCCTCTCCTCCTAAGGATCCCGACGCAATTGCCAAAGCACAAGCTCTTCTGCTCGCGGAGAAGAAGCGAAAGGCCAAGGAAGATGCAGACTCGTTGAAGAAGCTCGAGAAGGCAATTAGACGGGATTTGGGAGCTCGAACAAGCTACTCAAAGTTTGCGGCGAGTGCAGGCTTGCAAGAAGGCCTTTTCGGTGTGTGCAAAGCCTATGCACTATTTGACGAGGGGGTCGGATATGCACAAGGCATGAACTTCCTAATAATGCCCTTGTTGTTCAATGTAAGATGAGTCTTCTTCAAATGTGACGATTATTAACAATATTTAGATGCCTGAAGAGGAGGCTTTTTCTCTGCTTGTTCGCTTGATGAATCAGTACCATCTGCGTGAATTGTTCATTCAAGACATGCCTGGACTGCACCTACATTTATACCAATTCGAACGTTTACTGGAAGATTTCGAGCCTGCTTTGTACTGTCATCTTCATCGCCGCCAAGTCACACCACATTTGTACGCAACCCAATGGTTTCTCACCTTATTCGCCTACCGCTTCCCTTTGCAACTTGTTCTTCGAATCTACGATCTCATTCTAAGCGAAGGACTTTCGGCAATTCTGAAATTTGGAATTGTCTTAATGCAAAAGAATGCTGCCGCTCTTCTCAAGATGAACGATATGTCGGCTTTGACGAATTTCCTTAAGGATCGATTGTTTGATGTTTACATAGATCAAGCACCCTCCGCTGGATCTATCCTCGAGTCTGGTTTCTTTGGTAACGCCGGTGCAAGCATCGACAAGGAAATCTACCGAGCTGATCAGCTAGTCCAGGATGCTTGCGCCATCAAGATCACTCCTGAACTACTAAAATCATACACTGTGGAATGGGAGGAGAAGACTCGGACCGAAAAGGAGCGCGAAGCAGAGCTCGAGGGTCTGAAATCCTCCAATAGCTCTCTTTCCTTCAAAGTACGCCGTTTAGAAGAACGAGTTCAGGAGCATGACACGGAACACGCCGCCTTAGCCACCGAACTGGTCCGCACGAAAGTTGAGAACGAGGAGTTGAACGACCAAAATGAATCTCTGAAGGGACAGGTCCAAGAACTTCGAATTGTGATTCAGAAGCAACCAGAGGAGGTTGAAGCTAGGCTGAAGAGTGAAATGGACCGACTGATGAAGACGAATCAAGAAGTTCACGAGGAGAATGCAAAGTTGGAGGAGGAGATGGCGGAGATGGAGCAAACCTTGGTGGAGACGAAGATGAAATACGCAGAGGTATGGCTTAATTTCCACGACCTTTAAATACACAGTGCTAACAAAAATCTAGGTCAACTCCGAATACGAATCCATCAGCAGGAAATGGACCGATCTCCGGAAAGCCCTCGGGGACTAATCACTTCCGCCCCGAATGACCCCAACGCTTTCAGTTCAATTGTACATATTCTCCTCCACAACGAACGTTTTATGAACTCAGCAACCGCCAAAACCAGGAAGAAATCAACGCAGCATGGTCCTTTTGTCTTTTCCCTTTTCCTTAACTGGAGTGTAAGAACAGAACGAAGTTAGGAACCAGCCGGGAAGTTTCTTTTTGTCCATTCATCCATCTCTCGCTAGTGAGCTGGCTCGCTGGATTGGAAGATGGTCTGATGGAGACGGGGTCAGAAACCAGGGTAATTGATGAGGAGCAAAACAGGAGAAATCGATTGTATATATTCCCTTTTTCTTTCTTGCATACCCCTGGGGCGCGAAGCGTGGTGGAAAGCATCTTTTTTTGAAAACCTTTTTATTCATCGAGAGGATGGATGATGAGTGGTGGAGTGGTATGTGTTTGCGATGGATGGGAATGAAAAAAAAAGCCAAAACAAATGGGTGGGATTGGAATGTAATGATATGAAGATATTATGAAATCAAAACTTTCGCAACCTTTCTCTTTTTATTTTTATTTTGATCTTAATTTATATCTGGATTAGTGTGGGCTTTTTGTCTTCCTATGTCAAAAGACCTTTTTCTTCTGTTAATGTTGCGGTTGTAAGATGAAGAGACTGGGATCACCACCTACAGTACTTTAACTCAAAGAACGCTAGACTTTATCTAGAGGTAATTAGTTGCATCCTATAAACGGTCCAAATCAAGCTTGCCCAATGAGACCAAGGTCTTCGTTTTGTGGCTGAGGTTTAGGCTGTCCATGAGGCTGACTAGAATAGATGGCATGGTATGGCAAAAAGTATTGGAATAGGAGAAATGAGGCTGCAGCTGCTATATTATCATCATTGCATTTGAGAACCCCAAACAACCTCCAACTCAATGCTCGTTCACAAGATCAGAGACTGGCGTTCAATGCAATAAGATATCCGTGTAGAAGCTTACATCCTTCACCACACTGCTGTACAGCCTCACCAAACCAAACCAGAAGAACTCTCTCACTTGGCATTCCATGTCAACCACCAGCCCAGCCGAAGCTGTGCCCAAAAAAGACCCAGGCATCCAAGTTCAAGAAACCAGTGAAACTGAAAGGATCAAAGTCGGCTTTGACGTCGAACAGCACTATGGACTCTCGCGCATGCGTGCACGAGACGTCCTGCACGAAATCCTCGAAGATCTATCATCGCGCAAACACATCCACAGATGGGACGATAAACTCACGACTAGTCCGCTCGCGGCGCTCGCGGCCCTTGCTAGAGGTTATCTGAATGAGAATCCGCCGCATCTGGATCGTCGGTTGGAAGATGCTGTGGTGGATGAGGTTTTGACGGTTGGTGGGGTTAATCGCAGGCCCGCGGTTGAAAACAAAGCAGGGCCCGTTGATGGGTATTTGTTTTTCTCGAAGGTGAGAAGTTTTGAAATAGGGTGATTGAAATGAGAAAAGCTAATGGTCGAACAAGAAAGCTTCTGATGAAAAGAGTCTGCAGACAGCATCTGCTTCCCAGGCAGACGAAACTTCGGCTCCTGGGCTGACGACCGGTTCAACGGGCAGCTCAGCTCAAGATGAGAGCAGAACGATATCCCTTTCTCAAGGTCGAATTGTGTAAGTCTAGTCATTCTTCGGTAAATTTATGCCTTGTATTGATTCCGAGTTACCAGCTACATCAAAGAAGAGATCGCCCCGCTTGAAAGAGCGAGCCTGCTACTACTTCACTCATTTTGTATTCGTCTCCAGTCTGAAGACTATGGCTTCATCCGTACCTTTCTTGAACGACATCTTAATTTACGATGTGTTCAAAAAATCCCATACCATTGGCAACAGATTTCACCTCCGGAAATAGATGCCGTGAGTCACAAAACATTCGAGATATGATGTCCACTCACAAGAGAACCGCTGACGAAGTGGTTCTAGTCAAATCAAAGATATTACCAAAGGGTCACTCTATCCTGTCATATTGCATACCTAACTTTGAAAACACAAAGTACAACAGGTAAAGATGGGGCAATCGATCGACCTGCGCTATTCGCTCTCCAGCACGAGAAGGGTAAGAACAAACCTGTTGGTCTCTCTGTCTTCAGAGCGTCATCCTCAGTACTCCTCACTCTCGTGTCCCCTACCGAATCTGAGTCGCGCGAAGAGGAAATCGGTTTATTACGCACTCCCAAGGCACTATGGTCGGTGCTCGTGGCCAACTGTCCATCAGACTTAGCTTCTGATCATGGACCTCCCGAGTATTTAACGCCTATCTCTCAATACATACGTGGTATAACAACAGCACTAGCAACTCAAAGAATGAATGCGCAAGAGATATACGAGACTATAAAGCTTGAGCTCGATCGTTGTGAAGGAGACAGTCTCTTCGACGATGAGCATTTTACTAAATCAACGCTGTACCATCGGACTGTTCGGGCTTGCAATGAGTTGGCAGAATCGATCTCTTCAAGTCTCAGGTTTTTAAGAAGTATGCTGGAAACTCAGATCAAGAAACTTAGTCGTGAGTGTCATGTGTATGAGAGACTTGGTGTGGAGTATTGGATGCATCGCATCGAGGAAGAAATGCTTGCGTTGGAAGATGTGCAGGCGCAAATTATTGGCTTGAGAGTGCAAATACAGGAAAATGTAGGAAGATATTCGTTCTCAAGCACTCGGAAGTTATAGCATTGCTAACATTTTTTTTTAGAGGCAAGCAGTATGACCATCCAATCTTCGTTTGCTCGACCGATAACTGAGCCTCTACGTAGTTACATGGAGTCACAGCAATTCTCGAATCACGACTCGCGTTGCAGCAAGGCAACCGCATGAAATCTCTAGCCTATCTTGCAACGATATACTTGCCATTGACATGCACTGCAGTAAGTTCCTACCCCTAACTCGAACGTCTTCAAGCTGGAGTTACTCAATTCATCGTGCTAGTCTCTCTACAGCATGAGCGTCCTTCCAAGCTCCGCAACATTCGCCTCCTTTTTCGTCGTCTTCGCCATCTCCCTCCTCATCACCATCCTCCTTGGTCTCAACATCTCAACCCTCCGCCCAAAACTATCCCGCCTCACCCAAAGACTGAGTTTCCCGGGGCGTCTTCCACTAAAATTTTCCCGCCCCACGAAAGACCGTGAACGCGTATGGTCAAGTGAATTCGCCTACATTCAAAACTATCTTGACATTCTCAATCCGAACCTTGGCCTTGATTCCAGTGTTTCGCACCCAGATGATAGGTGGGGAGAGGAATCGCAATCATCTCGGCCCTTCCTAATCATCTGGTGGACATTCCGATTTTTTCCAATCCTCGTACTGCATTCTTTTCTCGCGCAGGAGGTCAACTTCCCTTTTTACCAATGGTTTTTGTATCAAAATCGGAATCATCCCATGATGGATATTTACTACCACTGGATTTTCTTCATCAAGGATTGTTTTCGCTTTATCTTGCTCCCAGCGTGGGTGGTTTTGGGATTGGCGGTGCTGATCTATCTTCTTATACAGGATGTGCTGGGGTTGTTGGCGATTCCGATTTTGAGGCCGGTCTTAGGCGTTGTGCTGCCGGTATTGAACTTTGGTTGGGATTTATCGATATTGGTGGGTGAGTATGTTTTGCTTTGTTTGGGTATTTTGGCTTGGCCATTTGTGATTGTGGGTTTATGGGTTCGGGAGGGGATACGAGGGGTGAGGTCTTGATGGGAAGAGTAGAAGGGTAGTAATGTTAGAATAGATTGCAATAACTATGACGACTAATGTAAAGCGGACCAAAATATCTCTGAGTGATGCTAAAATACCCTAATGACTCTTAATGAGACTCTAAGGAATCATAGGGTCGGGCTGGTGCACACAAAAGGGAAAAGAGGATGACGGGAGGGAGAGGTAGCAGACAAGCGCAGAAGTCACTTGGCCCCCACCACTTCAATCTTGAGAGCAACACATGCACACTTGGCAATTATGATTTAGCAATTGATGATAATGGTGATGCAACATGTTGTAATGCAAAAGCAAACAGAACCACCAGTGAAAATAACCTGCAGATATGCCTTTCTGGAATAAACAATCAGCTCCACAATTGGGATAGCTTGATGCTTGATCTGGCTTTCCAATACTCGACATCTTGAATTTTGTCAATTTCCTTGTCTGTAATGCAGAACTTGAAAGAAATTGGGGTTCGGAGAGGAGGCTCCTTTTCTAGAACGGATGGGATCCATGGGAATCAAGAATGAAAGGGACGGTGGGTGAATGTCAAGCCGCGCACTCGAACTTGGTTCTCTCATCTCGGCAGTAGGATATAAAACTGCGTCCTTTAATTCAGTTCCAACTCGAAAATATGTGGTGAAAAGTATGCAAATTATTCATGTGAATCAAGCATATGAAGGATTTGTGAGCGCGAAAGACCTGCGGCAAAAAGTGTCTTGACTTGGCCAACTCTCGCTGAAAACACTCCCAAGCACAAATCTATTGTGGAAGACCGTATCAAGTCAAATGAATCACAGCTGTTATAGTATCCAAAGCACAATGCGACATGGATTTGATACTTGAAGCAGATGCGTTAAGAAGCCGAGTCATTAGCGCTGGGTGTCGAATGGTAAAACCAAGGCAGTGTCGTTCAGCGCCCTTGTTGCAAAGGTAGGTAGTTGTAGTGATATTACAGAGACCCCGACAAGCTCTAGCAACAGTAACAAGCGTCACAAAAGACATACAGAAATTGCATTTAGCCTGCCAAGTTCCATTTCGAATACGAATTTGAGTATAATGGTGAAAATATCCATCTGCCAATCGGGAACCACAACCGTTCATTGATCCCAAGAGTCATCCAATCCTTCTCCCGGTTTGTGGCATAGTATTGCAAAGCCAAAACCCCACAACAAAGATGCCATGATCAGAAGGAGTTTCAGATAACTCCATATTAGACAGGGTCGGAGTCCTCCATGTCAACGTCTCCGGCTTCCAATCGGGGCTTTGATACCTCAAAGCAAATTCTGGAAGGAACCCAGCAACCGCTAGAATTATGTCGGACCCAATCAGCTTGAACAAATAAATCTGGAGCACTAGAGATGTCAGCCCACAGTTTTGCCCACTTCTGGCCCAACTCCTCGGTATCGCTGTAGATGAGCTCAATTCTCATGTGTCGGAGGACCACTTTGTGGAGACCCTCCAAGACTCGGTAGCGGGTCAGGGCCTCAGGGTAGGTACAGGAGCTGTGAAGATCAATGGCTGTGATCTGAGTCTGCATTTCCTCCTTGCTCAGAACCATGGCACCGGGGCAGCTATTATTGATATTGACGTTGACTAGCTTCATCGTCTCCTTCTTGGCCATGAACTTGTCGAATTGCTCGTGGGAGTAGAATGACAGAATGTCAATGAGAGGGTTGATGAAAATGAGAACACCACGCTCGAGAAATCTGTTCGTCATCAGAGCGAACTCTCTAGCCTCCCGGTTGACATGGAGCAGTACAAAGGGTCGTGGTCCTGCCTTGCTAGATCGGTCTTGCTTCTTGGCGTCACGGAAGTTGGTCGCTGTGAAGACGTCGATAGTACGAGGTTCTTGCTTCATCAGGCCCCAGATTCGGAGACGGATCTCACTACTATCAAATCAGTAAATTTGTTCTCCAAGAATTGTCTGCTGCTCTTCAACGGACAGTAGCCTGGCGACTTGGCTCTCGAGCATCGAGACAACAAACCGCACGCGCCACCACAGAAGAATGAATCCATAGGGCGTGGGGAGTAGCTACTTTTATATTTTTCTGTGTAACAGTATAGAGAAAACGAAGACTTACGTCGGGAGCTCTCCAAACTTAGGGAATCCAACGACGGAATGGACTAAGGTGTTCAAGTCAAGTAATGCGACTGAGGCATCTGAGCCGGTTGAAGTGTCCGAGTCAAGAGAGACAGTCGAGTTGATCGAAGAGATTTTCGAGAGCGAGGAGAGCGATGAGGGCGAGGAGAACGAGGAGAGCGAGGAGAACGAGGAGAGCGAGGAGAACGAGGTGATCAAGGAGAGTGAGGGAATCGAGGAGCGTCTGGCCAGAACCACTCTAGGTGGCACGTATTGGTGTTTCATTGCCCGATACATGGTGAAGATTCTAATATCCAAATAAGACAAACTATTCATAATTCTAAGGTAAAGAGAGCATACTTCTCTGGTTCAGAGGCTGGTTCGTCCATGGTGTCGTTATTGATGTTTCGCGTCGGCAGAAGCTGGCGGAAGCGAGTTGACCGCAACAAAACTCGGGCAGGGGGAAGCGCGTAATGCTGCAATTACTTAAGCTAGCGCATAGAATTAATTCGTTTCCGACTCTCTAAATCTCGAAGTCTTGGAAACACGCAATTCATATCATTCTAGAATACTTCAAGTTGCCTTTTTTTAACAAGTGCATGTAGGTGGAGTGTTGTCTGAGATGACGAGCATGTGTTGGCAGATGTGTCAGGTCACCTATCAGGTTGTATTATTTTATCCTACACGATGTTCAGATTTTAGAAGGATACAAGGTCTCTTGTCGTGGGGACTCTGCCAAAGAAGGTTATGTTGACGTGAAGATGAAAAGTCTGTAGAATTAGTCGAGGCTGTTTGCCACTTCTTCAAACGTCGGTGCTCAACGAGAAGTGGTATGTATATTATTTGAAAATCGCCTTTTTGAATGATATTGAATGATAGGAAGCATTTTAAATTATGGCTAGATCTGCAGTGTCTACATAATTTGGGAAGTGTCACCTTCAGACCTCATGGTGCTTTCCGGACCTGCGCAAAGTCTGACGGACAGCAATTTCCTCACCAATTCTTTGTTTCTTCACCGAAATATCAAATATCAAGACAAAACATACTACTGGAAAGAATTTGACATCACGACTGTGCTTTGAGACTTTAGCAACTCTCTTTGTGATTACAACATCATCAAGATGGAAGAGGAGAATCGGCGGATCATTGAACACAAACCTTTTTCATTTAGAATCTCCAACCAACAAACCAACGCGGAAAGATTAATCAAAGGCGTCCTATCAATCTTGTTTTGCTAGTGACATATGAATATCAACTCTGGTTTTCTGTTCTGACCTCTCCACTGCGGCTCCCAAATCCGGTCCAAGATGTATCTTTGTTCTTCCTTAATCCCCTTTCGATCAATTCGCGCATGCGGGTCAGTTCTGAACCGTACCACCTTCAAGTATTCCAATTTATTCATAACACGAATTACATCTCCAAAGTTGACTACGAAG